>JAMAKE010000089.1:75731-86677 GCA_023628695.1 Nectriaceae sp. PG4201 | reverse complement strand
GTGGTTGAGAATTAATTAATTGAAGAGAAGAGGGAGAAATTGAGGGATTTTCCCGCCACTCACTTAGATCTGCCACTCACTTGTGACTTACGTTAATCTTATTTCTTAATTATATAAGTGTAACCCCGAGGCCTGGGGGATGAGTAATCTTAGACCGAAGGTGGCCCAAGCGTTACCCTTAACTTTCTCCTTGAAATCGCCAGCGTCCCGTAAGATAAGACTCTCTAAGCTTTAGTCTAAATATAAATGGAATGCTAATATTCGCCTCCGCCTCACTGACCTACCTGGTGAAACTCCTGTTATAATAAGAGCTAGATATAAGTGGCAACTTATATAAAATAGCTTATTATTAAAAGAATAATTTGCAAGGATTACTTTAATTATCTTATATAGATAAGAGTGCAATATATCCTTAAAATAGATGAATGCTGCCTCCTTCTTTAGCCGCTATAGGACCTATAAGGCTGCAATATATATCTCTATCTAGCACTCTAAGTACCTCGGCCAGTCTAGTCTGGTATTGCCAGTTCCGTTTAACCCTGCTTACTTGGAAGATCTATCAATTTCTCTTATTCGCAATATTATGCTAATTCAGAACTCATGTATGCCACTCGGAAATTGGAACAATCTCTACCTAAGGATCTCGGAGCCGGGGCACTCTGTGATTTCATTTTATTCCTCCCCGCAAAACGTTAATGCCGATGTTCCGGGTTGTTGACGTTTTAGTGCTGACTGTCATGTAAGCAGGGATTGATCACAGCGCTGAGAAGGCGGAACCTCTAATAAACGACACCCGATACAGCATTGATATGTGATTCGAGCTGAATTCGAATTAACTTCCTAATACAGCGGGACTGCAACGCTGATCGCTGCTGACTGTGCCCGAGATAGCGTGGCGATGAAATTGCGGGCTCTGGCTGGCACATCGCCACACCAAAGCCGATCTCAGCCCTACAGCAAAATTTAAGGCAGCCAGGATCTGCGGCTTTAGCTGGCTGACTGCCTCGAATGGGCATCCTATTACGGTTAATACCCGAGATAAATCAGATCGGAGGCCGGCGTCAGGAATATACAGCATCACATATAAAAGATAGCCGTAGTTGCCAAATTTTAGCGTTCAAGCAAATTCATGCAACACACTTGTTGAAGCTAAACGAGCAGATCAAGTCCGCATTTTACTCCTCATAAAAAGAACATTGTTGCTGATCTATCTTAGGATCATGAAAATAGGATCTTTGATCACCATGTACTCTACTATTTGCTTTCTCTCCGTCTGCTTCCCCAAGGCTGAAGTGTATATTCACCCATGGCTCGATTTTGTAGAAGCCCTAGCTTTGGGTTCCTTTTTCCTTCTTTTGTGCGAATTTATCTCTCCCAACCACGAGCAACGTTACGTCTTCTTTGCCGCCAAAAGGATGGATGGAGTAAAATGGTTTAAGGTGCGACAAATGATTGTGGCTAATGGGCTACCTCAATAATAAATACTGACTTATGGGAGTACAGTCCCGGTGGTTCATGATCTTTCAGTTCCCCGTCGTTGCGTTTATCGTGTCTGTGGCAACCGATATAACCCAGGCAGCCGGGATATATTGTGAATAGGGCAGTGGTATTCACTTTGCCAAGTTTTGGCTGTCACTTATTCGAACAATCTCTTTAGTTGCCTCTGTAATGTCCATCCTTCAATTTTATAAGGCGCTCAGGACAGATCTCGCACAACACCGGCTCCTGGCAAAGTTGATTGCCTTTAAAGCGTTTGTTTTCTTGACCTTCGTCCAAAGCGTAAGGTTTCTCCGCCGATGGCGCATCAATCCACATCTATTCTAACTGTTCCTTCTCTTAGATTCTTTTCTGGATTCTTACCGACACTAAGGCACTGAAACCAACCAAGACTTTGACTTATGCTGATGTTAATATCGGTATCCCTAACCTCTTGATCTGCGTAGAAATGGTCCCGCTATCGCTTTTCTTTGTCTGGGCCTACCCTTGGAGTTTTTACTCACGCAAACATGCTGGCTTGAGCTTCGTGGGGGGCAGCGGAACCGTCACCTTCCAGCAAACCTATCAAGGTGGCCCGCTTGGGGTCCGAGCATGGATCGCAATGTTCAACCCCATTGAAATAATTAAAGCGATATTGTTCGGTCTCCAGCTGATTGGAAATCGCGCTGGTATCGCAGACGATGGATACGAACGAACCGAGAACGATCCCCTATATGACAGTTCACACCAGTCACAAGCACATCCGCTTCAAACAAGGCAACCTAATCCTCAATGAGTTGAAAGCTTCACAAATTGCTACGTTCGCTCTGCATCCAGCCTGTCCGATTCAAGGACGTATTTTGTCCGTTGATAGCCCCTGATTTTAATCGCTCAGGAAAACATAAGGGGCCGACATACCAGAGACGAACTTACCTAAACACGAGGCTCAGAGCACGCATCATACTAGTTAGGGGGGGAGGGGGGCCTCGATACTAGAAAACAAAGCGGGTCAACAAAAAACGAAATGATCAAAAAGCTCATAAAGGTATCAAGAAGTGTGAAGACCGGAAAAATGGTCCAAGATGGAGATTAAGGTGTAGTATTTTGTCGATTGAAAGCTATCATTACTGCAATAAAGTTCATTTAGGAGTGGTAAATTGCGGCTGGTATTTGGTGGATCCTTTAATCTTATTCTGATGATTTGGGTAATAACGAATCGGTGATTTGGTCCTTGCAATAGAATTCCGCGCCTACCGCATCTTAGCTAAAGTCAACTACATACAGGCAGTGGTTGAGGCTCATATCAACGGGTAGATTTTGATTGAAATAACGAACTTACAGCTAAGCGACCTGACAAGTTTATAGACAGTCCAGGGTTATAATCTCGGTAATAATATCATTACAATGGTAAATAACCGATGCTTTCATGATCTGATGATAATGGACGAACATGCTTAGGCTATACTTGTGTCCGTGTTCGAGTAGCAAGGGGAGTTCCAGCATTTAGCTCAACTTAGAGGGCGTAATATATGCTCGTATTTTTCGGTAAGTATGTACCAGGCTCCAATAGCTTTAGAGTTGCAATGCTCCTCTTAGATCATTCTTTGTGCCCTGCACTTGTATTTGATTGTTGCATCTTCCATTCGAGACGGAAAATCAGTGTTCCGCTCCAGAAGCGTAAGTGATACACCAAAATCGGGGAGAAAATGAGTAACAAAACCTGGCTACATTAGCCATTCCCAATTGCTGTAACTGCACAATAACGTATCCGACTCTCGCAAATCACGACTTGGAAATGGACGTTTGGAGGGCAAGAGACAGTGTCTCTACCGTGCTCCTGACCGCCGACCTTTTCGCTATTATCAATCTTCTCGTCAAAGCTGCAAGGTTCTTCTTCATTTATCCTCGCCATCCCACCTCTACTTTATCGCCATACCACGGCTAGAGAACAGGCTTGGGCTCTCGTTACTGGCTATACAGCCGGTATCGGCGAGGCTTATGCCTACGAACTCGCATCCCAAGGCTTTAACATACTTCTGCATGGCCGTAACCCGGCGAGCTAAGGGGTGCGGAAGAAGCTTGCGCGAGAGTTCCCCAACCGTGCGTTCAAGGCCATCGTTGCCGATACATCACGATGCACGATCGACAAGGTCTCAATGGATGAACTGAATTCCGAGCTCCAAGATCTAACCTCACCATACTGATCAACAACGCTGGAGGTGGACCGACACCAAGTTTCGGCATGCTATCTGAAAACAACGAGCGAGAGATTATTGACAATATCAATCTCAATGCCGTGTTTCCGGTGTTGCTGCACTCAAAACTACTACCAGTGCTAATTCGTAATCCACCCAGCTTGGTCATTAATATGGGCTCAGTGTCTGACAATGGTTTGCCACTGATGTGCTTCTATAACGCCAGCAAAGCCTTTACCAGCATGTTGGCTCAGGCATTAGCACGCGATATAGTGCTTGAAGCTCGTGCAGTAGAGGTCATGTGTCTGCGAACGGGAGGCGTTACTGGTACGAGCCATGTTCAGGTGAAGTCAGATTTCTTCAACCCAGACACTAGAACGTTTGAGCAAGCAGCATTAGCCAGAGTTGGCTGTAGGCGGGCTGTAGTTGTCGGGAATTTCCCTGATGCATTGCAACAGCTCATGTCCGATATGTTGCCCGCGAAGGTGCGAGAGAGAGTATTTCTTGATGTTATGAAACGGCGGAATGAGGATGAGAGAAAGCGAATAAAAAGCACTAGGTTGTTGTCCTATCGAGAGTATATCGTACGGATAAACATATTTTGATTTATAAGAACAAATACGCTTCCAGAGCCCCGACAGTTTGTTAGTAGTCGAATATCTAGAAACCGTTCCGAGGACAATTTCTGCTTGTTTACGACTCTTTTAAAGTTCCTGCTTTAGTATCTTAGCTGCTTACGGGGAACCCGGGTTTACGTACTAGACTAAACACTAGGGTAGCTGGGGTTTAGTCCACCATGTTTTCCCTCCATGGGCTCCTCCAACTCCGAAAGGATTCGTTTGGGCGAAAAATAGTGGATCTTGCCTCGGTTCTCGAGTCATCTCTTAATCTCATCTGTGTTCTTTTAAGTAAACTTTCCCCCCGCCAAATAGCCCAGGATATGCCCAGCAGATCCCAATTGCCTTCCTACTTTCGTACTTTAAAAGTTTTACCCACATCCCCACTGCATCATAGACATGTCTACTTCACTTTCAAGCCCAGGTGCCTTGAAGGTACTGTACGCTGGCAACGCAGTGAGTGCAAAATCCCTCCTCTATCATATTCTAAGCTCACACTGTATTGAAGCTATGGTTCACTAGGTAACTCAGACTCCATGACTTGCCTTTAGTGAGATCGTCAATCCAACTAGAGCTAATTGTACATTCAGTGCCTTTATCCACTTCAGCTTCAGGCAGCCTTTGATGATGCGCAAGCTATCTAAGCGTAAGAGCTCTACTGATATTGCGATCCGCGCCTTGGCCGAGGGTGACGCATGGCACCATGACATAATGTCTTACCTCGGTGGCATCAACACACCACTCGCGCTCCTCGCTCTGTTTCGACTGTACGCCCTTTTCAGGCCATCCAAACTGCTCTCTACCGGCACTGCCAAAGGAGATGTGCCTCTTGATTTCATCGCGCTTCTTGTGCTCGGCCTAGGCAATTTCTCGCAGGCTTTTATCAACTTTGCATTAGGACTGCGAGCAAATCGATGGATTATGGGTAAGGGGCTAGATAGAATTACTACCTTGGACGCTGCATTCACAGCCCTAGACTGGGTCGCGGCTTTCCTTCTGACGGTTAATGCTGGGTAGATTTGGCGAGAACCAAACAGTGATCCCCAAACAAGTGTGGATCCCATGTTCTAACTCGGAAACTGTATTTGTGAAGAGAAAATGTTGATAGCTATGAAGTAAATCATGGAAAGATATGCTGCAAACGCCGAATTTATTGGACTGAGGTAATAAAAATAGTCGATTTGATTATTTTGTAGAGGAATTCTAAACGCTACACTAAGGCTTTAATAAAATCAATGATTTAATGCTTGTGGCGTTGCGTTACCTTTGCGTGAAACTTGTCAGACAGTTCTAGGTAGGGTCGAGATGTTGACCAAGTCGAATATTAAAATAAGCTGCCTCACAAGACTTGACGGTTATGAATCCATTAGCAGGGTATTACAGCGAAGAAGCTGGAGGAAATCGATATATTTTGGGATTTTAGCTGAGAAAAGGGTCCTTCAAGGACTTAGTGATGAATTGGCACAACGGATGGAGCTAGCCTGATGTATCTTGGATCCAAATTGTCAACACCAAACATAACTGTGGAACAATGAGATTGCCTCGAGTCAGTGTTGTCCCATGCAAGATATCCTTCCAGCTCACGTTCCCACCACGGCCCGCGGACTGCTTGTGCAATTGCTAAGAATCCAGCTGGTAGGTAAGGCAACCCGCGGGTCTGGTTCCGAACAATGTCGAGGATGCTAACCGCAACAGCCAGAGCTAGCATCAACATGATGGCAATGAGAACGCTAGTTCGGACAATATATACTTGCTCTGTGACAAGAGATAGGGTCGGAACTTCTGACATGCCAAAGTAGCCTGCTGTGCTGATCGAGACGATTGCGTGGGCCATATTACCGAAAAAGTGGCCCAAGTCCTCGGAGGTAGGGATCGAGTACAAAGCGTCCAGTGTATCATCCACGATGGCTATTTGGTTTCCAAAGATGTACCATGGGATAGCCGTCATGTATACACCCAAGGCATCTAAGGCTTCAATGTCGAGTGCTGAGACATTCGATCCAGGTGAAGGTTGACAAGATGTCATGGTTGTTCCATTGAAAGAGCACGATCCAATATTCCACTCAAACGAAGGAGTACACTTGGTTCGAGATATCCAGTTGCCTTCATCAGTTTGAATCAGGCTTTTGTCGGCACCTCTGTCTAATAGCGCGGTCTCGTTGATTGTGGAGATCGATCGAGTGGCCGAGAGGAAGAACGTCGTGCCCCCGGTGGGAATTTCACCCTCCGTCCTATCCGTGGCATTATTCCAAAGCCTAATTCGTTGTGATTGCGATCTTTGTGGCATGAGCTCGATGCTCTCAACGTGCCCTCCTGGTAGAGTGAAGTTGTAGGTCGTGTTTCTCCCTTGCTGGTGTGATGTGTAGGAGACTTCTGTCGCGGCTTCGCAGTGTGCGTCCCAACGGAAGAAGACTAGGCCATCGTACGTCGTGTTATTCTCGAAGGTGAGGTTGTGGGTCGGCACTGGGCCTAATGTCCCCGAGTTGACATTGACAAGCGCGCTCTGGCTAACAAGGTTTCCCACAAAGGTATAGACTGCTTGGGACAGGAAGGTGTCATTTCTTCCTAAGGAAGGACGAAAGCCATCCACTTCCATCCCACCCATAGATGCAGAGAGCGCTGTGATATTCCTAGTCGCCGCATCGGCTCGTGATATCGGCAGACCGACAACGCCGTGTCCGGTCTTAAGGTAGGTGTATGGACCAACTGTGAGAATAAGTGTACCGACGGGTACTAGTAAGGTCCGTGTCAGTATTAAGACAGTGTGCATCAGGCCGTACCACCAAGAGTATCTGGCCACGGTTTTCAAGGTCCAGATGCTGAAGTTGTCGCTGATCTTGTCCAGGTCTCTAACCCTAATCGGCCTTTGGGTCGCAAGGGCAAATAGGTGAAGCCTACGGAACTCGTGCACAATCCATTGTACTAGTACACCAGCGGGGGCGAGGAGGGCCGAGAGAGCTATACCGGAGTACAGTTGATCGACGGGGACGTTGTCGCTTGTTCGGAAGACCCGCCTTTTAGAGGCATCGTCGTCAAGGAGAGCACCAGTATACGACCAGGCCACCGAGAATATGGCAGCGGCGAGGTAAATGGATAAGATGATAATATAGGATTTTAGCGACTTGTCGAGTGTATAAAGCCCCTTTGTTGCATCGTATCCATCATCCCGGAGAGGTAGAGGTGCATTGTTGTAGGGACTTGGCGTCTGGTCATTGACTTGCTGAATCTCGGGCCGGTCCTCTTTCTCGAGAGATCGGTATGCCGTAGGAGTATCCATTCTCCAAGATGCCAGAGCCGGCGATAATAGATACGAAAATTCCGAAAAAGTTGCCTTGCGAATGACGACAAGCAGACTTCACTCTTGCCGACGGAAAACGAGGGTCGGACTCAGACACGGACCCGGACACGGACACGGAATAAGGCACGTAGGAATACATGAAACGTGAAGTCGGCAATTGATCGCTTGGCTCCACGGAGCTCCCCTGCTGCAATTGCTCCTGTAATTTCCGTGCCAGCGTCTCCCTGGTGCGCCGAATGGAAGTCCGTGAACGCTCGAAAGAGTACAAAACAAACTCGCTGATTTTGCGCTTCCAATGAAGGCTCAAGAGCGGACTTGTAACAATCTACATAGGCATACTCGAGTTCCTGAACTACTCCCTAGAAATGTTCGAATATTTAGCTTTGCGTTTCTTACTGTAGCGGGCGGAATCTGATACGATGATACTCGCACTACAATGTGAGAATAAGAATTTTGTGCCGACTTAAATTGGTGGCTGACATGCTCGGTCAGGTTGTTGCGAGATAAGTTAGGTGCTTTAACATCGCACTAATTTGATACCTTACAGAAGCTTAACTACTCTTCGCCACGTCAGGCTAAGACGAGTTGGCTAGAAGGGTTTCATGAAAAGTCTACGTTTTGTGACAATTCATGGCGCTTTTCCTTCTTAATTCCCATGCAACAGAGTGGAGATGATAGAATAATGACTTGGCATGTTAGTGCACTACCGCCTGCGAGCTGCTAAGGTTCAGCCCCCAGGGTTGCGTTGGCTTTCATGGCTGTTGTTACGTTTGGGGGCCGTCAGCCTGGTGCTAAGCGCCAGATCTTACCTGGCTATTTTTCCTTCGTGAAAAGCTGGGATCGGTTAGTTCACCAATACATTTGGTAGACTTTCGTTCGCTTTGTCATACTGACACCGTTATCATGTTACCATCAAGCACGTCCTAAATGCCTATACCAAATGGGTGTTATCTTATAGAGTGGCCCGGAGTTTTGCGGGCTACGGGAAAAAAGAACGCAATAATCAGCGTGGCGTAAGCGAGAAATTGGACGACATGGATAGCGTGTGAGAGTAAGTTGAAAAGCAGGAAATAGGTGAAACAAAGACGAGAAGATTGGGCTATGCATTAACAGACATGATATTATGTGTTCAGACAATGAGGATCGCCTGCCCAATTGTTGTCGACCCGGTCCCAATTTCCTGATTTTGTCGGGTTACATTCAACCAAACAATGGCATCAAAGGCATTGCCACCACGTAACCCCTTTGGTATTGCACAACCCCGACCTTCGTTTAATCTCAACCTTATGTTGACGTGCAGTCTTGACCCTCACTATGATGCTGCCAGTTGACGCCAAGCGACCACAGCGTAGGCGGCAATATCGCTCTCTTTCAACCAGATTACTTGACTGCCTGGAGTTCAAGTGGACAAAAAAGCACTGTTTATTATCACCTAACTGAACGTTAACAGGGTTAAATAAACCTTCTTTTGCTGCAGATGCACATCGCAATCTAAAATATCTAATATTGTATCGATGGGTCCAAGCTTAGGTTGCTCTACCCCTACTAACGTCGATCACCCCCTAACGGACCACCCCCCCTAACGGACCAGTTTTTCCCAACACCAAAAAAATCATCTGCATAGCAGTTTCTTCATTTACACAACAGCCTTCAATTGTATCTAGCTATAATTAATATCAATGAAGATTTAGATGAAATTGATGACATAAATCTTCTAGTTTTAGCTTCTTGACCTGTGTGGCGGTCTGGGCTGGTTGTGTAATCTTTAGCATTGCTTCTCGGGCCTTCTTTATAGTTAGAACCTTTGCGAACTTAGCATTTCTATCTATTGTAACTTTGCGCTTCTTTCTAAGTTGAAGCTCCTTATTTTAATGCTTTAGTAATTTTAATTCCTTATTTTAGGCCTCCAATTTAACTCCCTGCCGATTTAATTATTACTTAATTTTCTTAAAAACCAATCTAATAATAGGGTTAAGCTTTGCAGCTAAAGAGATGCCTACTAATATAGTCCTTATTTGCATTGATAAATAAGGGGTCTTAAAGAGATATATAGATAGATTTTCTATAGGCGCAGGAGGCATAATAGGGCGCTATTATGTCTATATAATCATTAGATTTATTAGAACCTTAGCTAGGTTCATTGGCTATAGTCTAGCAGCTTTGAACTTAGCATAGGCATTATTTTTAATGATTGCTATGAGGCATGCTTTATAATAGTTATATAGGAAGGAAATCTTATTAATTTAAGTTAAATTAATAATAATAATAAGGTTAAATATAATAAATTAATATATATTTAATAAGCTAAAAATAATAATATTAAGCAATTAAAGAATATAAAATATATAAGGAATAAGGAAAAGAAAGAATATATTATTCTTATAATATTTAAAGAGAAAATCCTTAATTATATAACTACTATAGCTATTAATAATAAGGAAGTAAGGTTCTTCTTTCCTATCTAGCTTTATCTTTAGAATAAAACCCTTTTTAAGTTAATTTAATGCAATTTAATTATTAATCTAGCCTTTTTTAAATAATAAAAGTTTTAATCCTTAAGAAAGTTAAGATCTTTAAGGAAATATTATTATTATATTATCTTTCCTTTAAATATAACTAAAGGAGTTAAAACCTTCCCCTCTATTAAGATATATTTAAATATTAAAATTTAAGAGCATAAGCTAAGCTACTTTAAAAGAGTAGCTTTCTTTTATAAACTGCTAAGGACTAGACTATTAAGTCCTATTCTCTTTATTATCCTTACTTTATTTATAGTATATTAATATTTCTATTTAATCTATTTAATTGCTAGCATTATAAGAAGCATAAAGAAGGCCTTGATAAGTTTAATAGAAGCTCCTTTAAAATAAGCTAAATTAATCTTCTTATCTCTAAGTATTTTAATCTCTAGGTTATAGCTTAAAAAGGCCTATAATTAGTTTTTTTTAAACTCCTTTTAAGTAGCTATTCTATTAAGCAATTTAATAGGCAAAGCTTTTAATTTATTAATATATAACTAAGCAGCCAAGGGAGTCTTATATTAAGATCCAGTCATAGAGCTTCTTTTCCTAAATAAGAGAGAGCTTTTAATCAACTTCATAAGCTTCTTTTCGCGGAAGACGGCCTGAGATATGCACTTTGAGTGTTATACGCGACATGCCATATGCATCGGCGGACTTATTGATAGAAATACCGGTCGCATGGAGCTTTAATGCAGCTTGAATATCCTCTTTAATACTCTGAGACATGCTGAATCTAATGGTCAAGTCAGAATTATGATATCTTCATTTTTGGGCGAGAAAACGCGTACCGAAGTCTTGGGGGGGGGGGGTTGAAAGTGGGGAAAAAACTGGTCCGTTA
>JAMAKE010000089.1:0-75721 GCA_023628695.1 Nectriaceae sp. PG4201 | reverse complement strand
GGGCGGCCCCCGCCACGGCCGCCAACACCTGGTCCGTTAGGGGGGGTGGTCCGTTAGGGGGTGACCGACGTTAAAGGTCTCTTGGTGTTGGCTGTTTGACATCTAACCTCTCAAATTCACAAACATTCTGCCTGGAGCTCCCATCATAGATCTGTTCACATTTATCTTTATCAATATCTTTCAGAGGAGTAGTCTATGCCCAGCAGTGATTACCAGTCCCCCTAACTTGTTGTTGCTAAGACACTACGGCTCCAAGTAGCTGTTTCATCTCCTGACTACTTTTAGAGCTCGTTACCGCAACCTACCAATCATCTCATACCGAGTCAGCATATCAAAGAGGACCAATAACCCCTACGGGTCTCCTACATAGACTATATAATTTCGAATACACTAGCTGCCACTACAATGACTAGCATCGTCTGGCCTGCTTGAGAACCGCGTTGGAAGCGATTTTGAAGGCGTAAGCTTCCATTGAACCAAGGTTGAAGAGAATCCGCTTCTCGGCAAAGTTTCATGCCGCTGTTTCATGGGAGGCTATTAGACAGCAACACGCCCTCGTGTGTGTATCATCGAGCACGCAGTGCTTGAAGTAGGGCGGA
The DNA here is from genome assembly GCA_023628695.1 of Nectriaceae sp. PG4201. NCBI lineage: Eukaryota > Fungi > Ascomycota > Sordariomycetes > Hypocreales > Nectriaceae > Nectriaceae sp. PG4201. The sequence goes on along the minus strand of JAMAKE010000089.1, from coordinate 75,122 downwards.
AGCGCACGAGAGAATAATTGACGTGCAATGATCATGCGAGAACTTCAATTCCAAATATGCTCATGATGAGGTACCAGCATCTTGGTACCGGTTGCCCTACCCTTTATAAATGAAACTCAGAGGCCAAATGGAAGAGGCCATCAATGCCTAATATCCAGAAGTGTGCCGTGTTATGTGAACTATTTGCTATGTACTACCGACTGTCTATGGAACCACGTAACTACAAAATGCTGCAGATAAAGTAACTTTTACTTAGCCGTTCGGGGAAAGTCTTCTTGCTGGCTACTGTATGTCCGGCCGGCGAAGCTGTGACTAATCGTTAGGCATCTACGGATTAATGAGATGGAATACGTCTCAATAGATAATATCATTCTAAGATAAACATACGATAATTTTGTGAACCCTGGCTAAAATCTATCAGAGCAGGTTTGACTATTAAGCAAACAGGTGGTGAGCGGCTGTCAACGACTGCCTGGTTCGAGATGCCGCTGTCGAGCGGGGAGCCATGGAAACGGCATCCAGCATCGACAGAACTCCTTCTTTTCAGATATTTTCCATATATATCACGGGGTTAGATATTAACTTCACAGCTAGAATAGTCAACATGATAATATTAAATTGACCAGGACAGAAATCTGTCTGGTGGGAAGGCAATTGCACAAGCTCCATGATTAGATGCCCCAGGATTCCAAATACAGGTTGTTCCGCTGTAAGTCTTGTTATATAATACGATACCTCTATCACAGTCTCTCTTTTACTCTGCGTGAGTTTAATTCTACTTTTTCCTTATCTTTGTTTCGGTGGATTTAACCCGAGTATGAATGAGGGGAGGAGGAGATGGCTACTGAGGCTTAGTACTTGAACAATATAGAGACTAGTCATAGACGAGTTTTTTTCATTTTTTTTCATTTTAGAGACTTTGGTTCAGTTACTCGCATATAGAAAATGGGCTAACATACCTTGACTTATGGAGAACGTCGAATCGAGAACGGCCTTGATGAATAATGCCGAACAGTTTAAAAACCTTGTCAGCAAGTTGGGAGCTAAGAGTACCCATTATTCTAGGGTTTATTGCGCCAATAGGAATTCAGTCTGAACTCTCGAGATATGAGACAACATAATATCCAGGAGATTGCTAGTGAATTCATTTGCAAGCCGGCACGGAGAAGAACTCATTGTAGAAACAGTGAATTCTTAGTTGGGGATATGCTTCCGATGAAAACATAATGGGGTAGGTTTAGAGTTAGTTGTAAGGAGGGGTAGAAGTTTCTTGATGTGATATAGAACCTGATGACGTTGATGGGAGAACTACAGGTACTAGTTATTACGTATTGTTCGCCATCATAGGAGGAGGAAGGTAAATAATTTCTGGAACTTTAAGCTGAATATGGCTTGGTGCCAATTATCTTACGCAGAATCACTGAGCACATATATTTGATATTACTAGAGTCTTACATCTTGCCCGACTAGTTGTCTCGTCGTTCCTACACGAGAGCTGTTTAAATATCATCTTTTGCGGCTAGAAAGAAGCACCAATAGGAAGACAAGCAGATTCGATATCGAGCTTCAGGACTGACATCGAGCTTTATTTTGCGAGGGAAAGTTGTTAATTAATACATGATTGTAGGTCTTCATATAATTTATAGCCTGGTTCTCCTCACTTCCATCTCTGGAAAAAGATTGCGGTATTACGTGTTTACGAAGATAGCGCATTGAGTATAATGCTATCTAAATAAAAGTCTAAATGTAGCAGCCGCGGAGATATTTATATCACTAAGAGAGTAGCCACATGAAAGAAGTGACCCGGCATGATTGACGAATATTATTTCGTACATCAAATGCAATCGCTGTTGTGTTCCATAGCCTGCCCATTACCAACTGAGGGGCCGGCAAAGCCTACCATCTCCTTGAGTCAATCGCTTCTTTAATTTCAGCCCTCCCCCCGTTGAATACCTCGAGCTCATAATCTGCTGTTCTCGTGTCGGTCTAGCTTGACGGGGCTTCTGTGACTCTTTTTGTCAAACGCGCGTTGCGAAGTGAGAGGTCGATGTCGACAAGGGGGGAGCCCGTGAAGAAATTGCGTATGAGGAGTTATCGGTATTGTCGACTTCGTCGCTCGAGACCTGGTAGAAAAGTAGTTGTTGGCTCTTTGAGCTTCGGTGCCGCCAGGCCGAACAATCTCTCGCTGGGGCCAGTCCAAAATCTTGTCACATCAAACATAACAGTTCTGACTAAAGCAAGACCCTTTCACTTTGCGGGGGAGGCATATTCTTGACAGGCTATATGGGCATCATGGAGGGACAGGACGCAGCCAAGTACATTGTAGTCAAGCAGCCATCTCATTTCTACGGAAAACAAAATATGGATTGAGAGTCTAACTCCTACGAATGCCTCTGTATTGGACTACCTGCTTATTAGACTCAGCCCCGCACCGCACTCAGGTCCAGATTATGGGAAGCTCGCAAGCATAGCCACTACAGCCCGCTACGCAATAACACTGGCTTACTCGGTACAACCGCTCTATGTACACCTCCACGCATATATAGAAAAACGCAAGCATTTCTCTCCCGCATTTCTTAGTTCTTGGGCTGAAAATCCGGCCACCGGATGTATGGTGATGTCTGGATTGACAGCGGTACTCGTGTGAGCCATCCGAAGGTCCTTGCGGGTATGACAATGGATATTGGGCCACCTGCTTGCTCGCATCAAGGCTGGCAATTCACTAAGTCACTCCGCTTCAAAGAGAAATCCCTGTAGTTGGTCATAAACCCACTCCTCGGTCTCATGTCGCCGAGCTGAAGTCGCTGTCCTGGAATCTACGACTTCAACTTTAACGTGGAGATGTGCTGCAGAGGCGTAGCATAGCTAGCATTCCGCATATTATGTATCAGCCTCGCCTAGGTAAATCCGCCATTATATTGGCACGGCTTGGTATGCCATTTACAGACAATCTCGACTCTTCTTTTCTTATCATCTGTATTCCTAAATTAGCAATATGTAAATTCCTGTTTGAGAGCTTCTCGATTCTTTTCCGGATGATTAGTGTCATGTCCCGTGCCAGGTTTTGAATGATCAACTCTAATGCTGTTTCACTGACACCTATTTTCTTTTAACCTGCCCAGTAGTGACATCGAGGAGCAAATGGTATTGCCGGGATGTGAGGTGCTGGTGCTCTAGGTAAGGCATTCAGAAGTAAGTAGCACGCCTCCCACGTTGAGAGGCTTATGGTACAATCGTCAAATGTGCAATAAGATCAGCTGCTTCATTTGGTTTGACGCTACCACTGGCATCGGGTAGATACTGATGGCAGACGCAAGAAGTGATTGTCGAGGATTACTATCATAGAAAGGGGACGGTTCCCCGCGGTAGCCGGTAGCACCTTCAGTACCCTCCTCCTAGCCATTGGAAACGCTCCATCCAGACGGAGATTTGAAGAACCCACGAAAATGTTGCAGGAGACGAACCTATGGGGGTTGCATCTACTTTACCGCTCCAGGCCATTGTCATGCGCGTGAACATTAACAGCGATCCTTGGTATTACAGTGATCACCGCTTGCATTTCCCAGTAGGCCAGTGCTAGCAGTCGGACAATATCTCGTTAGTAGTATAGCCTTGCAACCATCGATTTTTCGGGCTGTGCCACATGACTGTGTAGCACGGAGCATGGTGACCTTGCCAACTCAGACACTACCCACCATGTTCACACCAGCCGGCACGGAACGCACTCAGCAGACTAAGGTTTAACTGCGTCAAGGTTTCGGCTAGTGCCCGAGACCTTGGGTCATCTGGGCATTCTTTTCAATTCCCCTGCGTTGGTACGGTATCTAATGTAGACATGGCACTCTTCCGAAGATTAAAGTCTACAAGGCTCTAGGCACACGAGAGACAAGTGATAAGGTGCATGTAACTTGGGGAAACCCTTTACTGTGTCTGAAGTTGAACTAGCCTTGGACAAAACAAACGGGGAGCATCATGCGTACCACTTCGTAATGGAATCAAGATAATTTCACATGCAGAAAGTTGACCGGCTGATCTGTCGCTCGTCGCACAGCCTAGCAGATACTTGACAAGGTTGCTTGCACATCGTTGTGTTGCATGTGTCTAGGCTCAGACGTTCCCCTTGGGCTATCTGCGCCACTAACACGCTACTGATGTGAATCAGGGTTTTGCCATGTCGAAACTAAATGGTCAACCCACGAATTTTCCCGAGATTCCATAATAAAGCTTACATAGCTTTCGCATCTGTGAAAACTTTTGTTCATGTTTCCCGTCTACACCAAATCTTCGATGATGTATCTTGATCAAAACAATGCAAGACCGTAGTAGTCAAATTGTTGCCGCCAACCTCATTTTGATGATCCTTTCTTCACTTACCATGGGGCTCCGAGGCTATTGTCGAGGGCGGATCATAAGGTCGTTTGGGGTTGATGACAAGTTAATGATTCTCACTTGGGCACGTACCAGGGCCGTTGGGCTAATTGCTTCCGAATGTTCAAGACTAATGAATTAGTAGGTCTCCTTCATAATGTACCTTACAGCCCAACTTCTAGGTGTTCGGTATGGAACCGGCAAGCATCATAGAGATTTGGACGCTGGAAATAAGAGTAGAGCTCTCATGGTATCAACCGAACTACTCATCTTTGTGAGGTTGATGACTGACATCTACAGTGGTGGTTCGCTTGCGAACTCATTTACATTTTTTGTACATGTCTGCTGAAGATATCCATTGGGTTCTTTCTGCTGCGCATCTCAGTTGAAGCAAAGCACGTCTGGATCCTCCGCATTTCCATGGCCTCAACAGCGTTCTTTGGTATCTCGTATTTTTTTGTTGCTGTGTTTCAATGCTCGCCAGCGTCTACCTTCTGGGAAAAGAGTCCCAGGGCGGAAGGCAATTGCCTACCTCAACAGCCAATCCTGATCATGACATACACGGCATCATGCTTGAACTGCGCTGCTGATTGGATTTTCGGTATTTTACCAGCGTTCATTGTATGGTCCTTGAATGTGCCACTTAACACGAGGATTTTGGTCGCCGGTATACTAAGCTTCGCTGCTGTGTAAGTCATCCCCCCTCATTGCTAACAATAAAAATCTGATACAACTTTAGCGGAAGTATCGCAACGATCGTCCGGTCGACGTTCATTCCGACTCTGATGAACGGAGACGATTTTCTATGTGAGCTCGCCACTGTCAAGGCTCCTTGTCTAAGGTCAAACTAACGGTGGGTTCTAGATGCTACTACCGATGTCGCAATTTGGAGCACTGTCGAACTTGGTATTGGTATTTCTGCAGCATGTATGGCGACCCTCCGACCCCTATTGCAACTACTACGCTACAAGGTTGGATTGTCTGATGAGGGTCCAAATAACCCCAATTGGCAGGAGCGGGAGCGGAATCGCCGCCAGCCTTCCCAGTCGTACCTCGTCAGGAGAGACGGCTCTTGCTCGGCCCAATCCCAATATCTTCCATGCAACGATAGTTTCCATATCGACTCTATGGGAAGAGATTTAAGTGGGGAGACTTGGTGTTCATTTATGCCGGCTTTCTTTAAAGCCCGAGGAAAACAGATTGTGGATGCAAGGTTGACAGCCGGAGGTGTCAGAGAGGCTGTTGAGTTAACGGCGGTCAAGGCCAAAGTCCATCTGGCCCACAAAGATGGCAAGGGTCAAGTGGGGGCAAATAAGGAGAACGAGGGGTCGTTGGTTTACTGTCGAGATGCAGCCTGTTTGCTATGTGGGTGGTCAATGAGGGACTTGCAGTGCGATTCCCGATGGGCTTCCTAGTCATCTGACACTTTTTACCATAAGTCTGCAGTGCTTTTGGTTCATCCAGATTCCTGCATATCAACACCAATGTGGTGAACTTGATTTCCCAGATATAAATTGAGCCGAGAATGTACGTTTGTAGAGAGACTACTATTCTTTCTTAGGTATTAGTGTGTTACTACGTCGCGGGATGTAACCACGAGATCGCCTTCGCAGCTAAGGAGCCTTCCTGTTCGGCTCAGGATCCTCAGCGTTTCATTACCTAGCTCACCCATATTTTTGTGAGTTCGGTCTATAAACTACCGAGCCAGGATGTATCGACTGATGTTTCATGCACCTCCTCCTGTTACATTAAAGACGGCTAAGTGATACGTCAACTATAATCACGGCTATTTCGGATGTCATTAGCGAAAAAAAGAATACATCATTAACTCGGACGATTACCGAGCCACGGACTCGGACTACGCTCGAATGGCTACCACACACGACGATCCTAGTGTCGGATGCTTGCATCAAACTAGGTGATCTACTGGTAAGCTGTATCTTCCGATGTCAGCTCCTCATTCCAAATTCACGCCGCAGGGTTGCGTTGTGGAAAAGTTGGAAAGCGGCGCGAACTTGTCTCAAGCCGCACACCATCACTATCACTGTGGGAGTGCAATCATTGGCTATTTCATCATGTTCGACTTTTCAATGTGACGAGATGGTGATGGCGATGGCCAAATTCCAGAACAGCTACCCCTGCCTGTCAGCAGCCGGAGGGCATGCAACACTCCCGAAGCAGAGGCGACTTAGCCAAGAGGCGGCGAATGATCACACTAGGTTAGTAAGAGGCCTCGGTGAGTGGCCTACAAAGTCATGGCAAGCCACCTTTGCTGGAGCTGAAGCAAGGATGTGGAGTTGGTGTTGTCTGTCGCGGCTAACGCGCTGAGACATGGCGATGAGCTAGCCGGGTGAGAGCCTGAGCGCGCCGCCATGAAACTGAGGTCACAGCCTAATATGGCCAGCAATTGAACGAAAGAACCGACTTTCCAACAATGCCGGCCCTCTGTGTTCCCGTATGGGTGTCAAGGTGCTAGAAATCCGAGCGGAAGGTTCCTTAGCATTAGGCCATTCCTGGTTCTCTCCACAACCGACAGCTTGGCGTGGGGCACTACCCGATTCCCTGGAATAGCCTTGACCCAGACGGTGGCCCATTCTCATGCATACCCCGCAAAGTATACCTAAGTGAAATTGAACCTAGTGTCAAGCGCCTAATTCCACTGTTTGGTGAAGTTAGATGCAGCGCCTCTTCCAGCTTAGCAGTTCCTCCGAGCTGGATGACCTATGCAAGTGAAACTTTCTAGAATGGTAGGGGCTCGGAGGACACCCTACTGGATTCTTGGGTCAAGAAGGTATGTGAAATAAGTCCTAGCCATTCTTTGTTATATTGGACACTCTCACTCCCTCACCCTATGCGATAGACTCGGTCTACTGGACCTTGACTACTGACTACCATAGCATCGGCAAACTTACAAGAAACTCTTCCATATTCCTGTCATTACTCGTACCCGGTCCAAGCTAGAAGCCGACGAGTCTGATTTGATCCGCCATGGTTGAAAACCGCGGCCCCCAACTTGAAAGTGTCACGATCTTATTTCTAATTACAGCCACTGTTGCTGTAAGCTTACGGAGCTATGTGCGTGCATCTATGCTGAGATCTTTTGGCTCTGATGACTGGCTCGCAGTTGCCACGCTGGTAAACAATGTCTCGAAGCCCCAACCTCATATCCCTATACTGACATGCTCTGAAGATCTGCTTCCTTATCTTCTGCGGCTTCGTGCTCCAGGCTATCCAGTACGGGTCCGGGCAGCGCCTAAGCAATGTTCCGGTGAAGAACTTGCCCAAGGTAGTGAAGGTAAGTCGCAATCACCACGGCAACGAACTGATCCGTCCTTTTGACTAACAACCTTGTGTAGTGTAGGTGGTTCGGCGAATTCTTCTACGTGATTACTGCAGTGCTGCTGAAGTATAGTGTCGGCATCTTCTTACTTCTTATCACAAACTGCCGGTGGCAGAAGATTCTGATATGGGTTGTCCTCGGTGTCGTCCTCACCTTCAACATTTTTTACCTCTTCATCGTCATCTTCCAATGCTCTCCGACGAAATACTTCTGGCTACGGCTCTCAGGCTCTGAAAAAGGGACTTGTCTGCCGAAACCATTCATATCCAGCACGGCATACGTCGGCTCGGCCATCAATGTCTGGGTTGACTGGATATTAGGCCTCTTACCTGTTAGTGTGGTGTGGAAGCTTGGCCTTAGAACGAGAGATAAACTTTCCTTAATGGTTATATTAGCACTGGGCTCAATGTGAGTGCACGTCTCTAATTACTTTGCTCTTACTACCCCAGGAGCCCTCCCAAGGTCATTCGCATTAACTGTAGACTAGCGCTTGTTCGGCAACCATCGTCCGCATGTTCTACATCTGGCAACTGACGGACGCCAAGGACTTTCTGTACGAATTTACCGACATAGCAATCTGGAGCACTGTTGAGAATGGTCTCGGGCTCACCGCGTCGTCTATGGCGACGCTGCGGCCCTTGATCAGGAGCCTCGTCCCACGCTACCGTCGTGCGAGTAGCAACCCAGATCTGACACCTAATTCGGCGCAAGATAGGGCTATCTCCATGTATAGGCCGGTATTTCCATCTCAGGAACCTTCCATAGATCCAGGTCGAGACGCAATAGGTAGTAGGCCGCCTATGAATATGAGCCATGGCAGCAACCGAAGTGAGCAATTTGGCATTAGAATCTACTGTGAGCAGGGGAGCTTTGAGACAGTTTAATTTTCCATAACTTCTAAATTGTGTATTATTTATGAACAAAGAGCACTGGGATTTTGAGAGTCAAAATCGTTTACCGATCTAATACAACTACACTTAGCACTAGCTTGGTGGCAGGATAACATGCAGCTATGATGCAATATCCTTGCTTCCGCAAGTTGGTAGGAGAACTAGCGCTAGCCCCTGAAAGACGCGGCGTTGGCTCCGTGCTAATACTGGGCTAATACTGGGCAGGCACAGGCAAGTTACCTCCCAGTAGATGATGAGTACGTAAGGGCGAAGACGGTTTTAGGGATTTGCACCAATGAATCGACGATATTTGGAGGTTTGATTTGTTAGTGATGAAACCATAACGTTGAAGAACTAAGCAATTAGATGGTGGCGGTAATTGCTTGCAGTAATATTTGGACGATTGACTGATATCAAATCCCGCTGGTATTAGAAGGGATACAAGAACTAGCTAAACCTATTGAGATCCATCTTAGCCCTCTCTCCCTTGATTCATTTAATAAGATTTGGCATATCCTGGCATGATTTGGGGTACAGACTTGATTTTGCGAATAATTAATTCATGGTGCGTAACATACTACTTTTTTTGACGGGGATGTAGCCAAATGCCATTATTCCGACCATTGAGATTCAATATCCGTATTTGATGGCATCTTCCGTGTTCTTTCTTCGATACGAATGACTTGCTTCGGATGGCCCATGTTAGAGGTCAACGGCAACTCATCATCAATATGCTGCGGTTCCCTCCCTCGTGCACTGTCCCGCCTTGTTTTGTGGACCCGCGTGTCGGACAACTTTACAACATCAATGTTGGTTCGTTCTCGATTCCCCATCCCAGAGGCAAAAACGCTCGAAGAATTTGAGACGTGGCCGTCTGAATCGTTGGAGATATCCTTGGACTTGGAAGGCCGCTGCAAAACACCACCTTCGGTCCCGGTATTGTGGACAGTGTTGCAATCATTGCCAACCTGTAGATTCGTGTGGTGTTTGAAGGTTGATAAAGATGAATGATAGTCCTCGGCATTCTTGCCACGCGCTAGGCGAGTAATAAGCTTGGCCATAGAGATTTCGATATTCAGCTTGACCATGTATGCGACTGGGTGGAATTGGATGTAAACAACTTGGTTTGGGAGTGACATTAACCCGATTAGCGCGGCCTATAAATGATTGTCAGGAATCAAGATATTGATTGAGTCCGGGTGTATGGAATATTTCTCACGTCCATAGAGATAGAGACAAGCATGAGCTTTGCGTTGAACCCTACGAGCGGCTTGTACTTATTTAGTCGGTGCTGTTCAATAAGGCGCTTCCTCACAGTTTGAAGGAAATACCAATTGAGCCCAGCATCAATAAGTAAGATAAGGACCTTGGACATCCGATCCCAAACGTCGTTGATTCTAACGAAGCTTCCTAGGGTCAGCACCATAGAAATGGAACACAAAACCTTGTGGTCCGAGTGGACTGTGTAATACTTACAGGGCGCTTGCAGGGGGAATAGTGTGCGCAGGAATCCAGACGCAGAACACTGCGACGTTGATGGCCGTCATAATGAAAGCAGTGCCCCATTTCAGTCTATAGATGGTACTTCTGTGCTCTGCGATAATGGAGATTCGGTTAATAATAATTTGCATCAGAAGTTGAACTTCGAAGACCCAGAGAAATAGGATGAAAAAGAGCACTGGCACACTATTGGCGATAGTCAGTCTGGTAGAAATTCCGTATAGGAGTATCGGCCCACTCACGTAGGGGATAAGACTCCGTCTAAGAAAATCCAGCCAATGATTCCAATCGCGAGGTTCGACGCAATCTCCCCCCAAAGCATATAGATATAGATGCTTCGCAGCGGATTGCGATTCCCTCTCGTTTGTTTAATCGCCTCCCATACTGTTAATAATCCAAAGCCAATAGTAAAGCCTGCAGCCAATGAGGCGATCTTAAGGTCGTTACTCGATGCCATGGGGGGTTATGAGATGTCTGAGTCTTCTTAAATCCACGAAGAAATCATGAATGCATTAGGAGCAGCCGGATGTGATATAGCTAGAGGTAGGGAGAATGTGTGAATTACCCCTGGAATGAGAATTGAAGTATTCCAGCCATTTGTTGCGCACAGGCGCTCGTCATTTTCGCATCAGCATCCAGGCAACGTATAAATTTCAAGCACACGACTGCCAGTACCCTGCAGACAGCTTACTTTCACACCTAGCAGCACGGCTGAGTCCAAGCTCTGATATCCTGGGGTCATAGCGATGATGATCCAGTTCCCACCATTGGCTCTGCTTGTTGAACTGGAGGCCCGAGCGGGGACAGTCCGGCCACATGACATCTAGTCTCTCCTCTCCTCCCCCCAACTAGCCAGCCAAGATGGCGCCTCATAATGGGGAACGACGGGGTTATCCTAGCACCTCCCTATTTAGTCATTTTGGAGAATACCAAGCTTACCTCGTCGGACCTCTCCTCGTCGCCAGGAGAAGCGGGAGCTACTGAGTAATGATGCAACCCTTAGATGATAATCCGAAACTAGGCCTTGGTAGCTAGATACTTTATGCAGTTAGGATTGTTAGTCTCAGCTGTAACAAGGGTTAAGTGTGACTGGAGCACCACTTCCGCCGCTTGCGAATCTAATCGTCCTCCCCCATCACCACGCACGTACACACTCAAGGCAGAGTCCAGACAGTAAGACTTCTCTAACGAGTCAGTACATCATGAAACTTGTGCACGGTGGTTTCAGCTGATATATGTGCCAGTCATATGTTGGAACTTGGAAAACCTACCAGATTCGTCGTTCAGGTGGCGAAGTTCGGCTGATTAAATGACGTGTAGCAGTGAACGGAACTCCCATTGGCATACGAAATAGGCCATATCAGGAAGAACATGGAGACCTCAACATAATCTAATCGAGCCTAGATACTAGGAATCAGCTCTATTTTGGGCGCTGTCAATTATAATAGGACGTATGGGTCAGAGGCTTAAGGTGCATGCTAGCAAGAATGACCAGAGTTAGTAGGTAGTACCCTTGAGAAATCGCCACACAAACTTCAGACGTTGTTGTTCGTAACGTCTTGCCGTGACCCGACTAACTAAATATTCGCTCTAATGTCTCAACGCTTTTAGTGCCACACTTGTCAATCATCATTCCGCGAGCAGCTTGTTTGATTAACTTGCTCAGGGCATCCAACACATGAAGACGGTAACCCCGCATTCAGGAGGTGACTGCACCCTGCTCTATGGCTGCAGTCACGTCCAAATGGGCATTGAGTCTCGGCCATTTTCCTATCATTGATATAGTGGCTTCTTTTTATCTGTTAGTCATAATCTCCACGCTCCCCGTTCGCCCTAAATGCTCAGAATTAGAACCACGGCGTGCATTCCCTTTGTGTCAAGTATACGTCGGGAGCCTCATAACAGCGAGTTAGTACGTCGGTTGGTTACTTTGCCACCTACAGAGCCAGTCAAAACAGGGAAATCATCGTTGTTGGGATAAATAATTGCACGCCATCAAGCCAAAACTGAGAGATGTGTTCTTTATGTATAAATGAGCTTACATACTCGTCCACAGAAAATTTGACTCTCTTCAAATCGTTTGACAGCTTCACATTCAACTTGTTGTAGGGATGACAACAAGTCTGTGCTGGTAGAGAACGACGTGAGCGCAGGTTCCTGTTGCAGCAGATCCGGGCTTAACCGCAGCTTAGCGGCAGGCACTAGCTCGCTGTCCCTTTGTGATTCTAGTGTCTAATTATTGTTTCGCGTAGCAAGCTATTGCTGTTCATGCAGGGGCTGCTCCGTCCTTTACTACGTAGTAGGTGAACGCAACTCTGCTTCACCGATCACATTCCCACCCTACACCAACACTATCCCTCCTCCGCAAAAGATAATCTGCGCTCAAGGTGCTCAGAGTCCGTTAAAGTTGTTGTTTACCACCGCTACCTTTGAGAAGCTGAGTGCTTATGTAGACCACAATCTCTGTTGAGTTCTAGCTTACTAGAAAATTACAAGATTACAGGCCGGACCTAGCTCCAAAATTCCGCCTCAACGTGATTTAATGGGTAGTAGCGGGGGAAACAACGCGTCCTCACTCGCTAGGGACCTGACTATGAACAGTGAAAGCTGAAGGCAAGCGTCTTGGACTCGGACATGGACCGAAAGTGGCTTTCCTACGAGAACATGACCTGCGGGGTTTGGTTCCTTTCCTGGATCCGTGCCTCGTAGGCAAACGCCACCAGCCAAGTTTAACGTAACATTAGACCGCACCGAAGCGCCACCCCGCCTACCCGTCCACCCCGCTGGCAGATCGTCTTGTCTATTATTACTACTATTGTTCTTGTTATTACCTTTCAATTTCCAAACATATGAATTTACTCCATGTTTGGTGTGGAAAACTGAAAACGTAGCTTGAGATGTTGCCGACTAGCACAGTTCATAGTAGCTTCTTAACGGGCACTTCGGTGCTTCAGCATCTAGCAGTTTGCTAGACTTTCAACTCAGTGTAAGGCAATGCCATACTTTGGTCATGGTCATGGTACAATCTTACTCCCAGGAATCTGCGCAAGCACCCATATATGAATGCGTGATGCACAAAGATTACCTTGAGCCTAGCTGCGGAACCCTCATTGCCGGATGCCTATTCAACCTGGTAGAGTCGCCACTTTTGACAATCACCTTCACTGGATCAGCCATAGCCATCTGTAAGTAGTACGCGTGACACCTAATACCATTTGTTTCGATGCCCAAGAGTAAGGTCCAGTGCCATTCGATGCCCGCAAAAACCTCGTCACTCCCGGTGAAGGTTTTGGACTCGATGGTCGTCAAACGCTGCCGAGTTACATGTTTGAAGGTAGTTTCAATCAGCCTTATGCCCATTTTAGAGCCAATTTAGCAGGCCAAAATCGTTCCATCTTTTGACGCGAGGTTGTGAGGCGTCCTATCACTTCCCTGAGTTATCAGTTTAATTAACGTATTCAATCACGCTGCCCTTTGCATTCCATTTCCTCAACAAGCCGAACTGATCTCTCGCCATAGGTGGCAGGCGATAACCACAGATGTCTATGCCTCTAGTTCTAGCAGCGACACAAAAGTCAAAGTGACATGTCCCACCAGTTGGCGAAATCAAGAGTCACGTGCTTCTCGGGATATAGTCTGCAATTCCACTGTGGCAGGATATGATTTCGACATGTCTTGATTCAGACTCCTTTAATCTGTGGAAATCAATCTTTAGGTAAACATCTAAATTTTTTTTCTAGGTACAAATACTGCAAGCACACTTGGGACCTAGCATCAACCGAGTCAAAGAAATCGCACCTATTCAAGCGATAGTTCGACAGCGACGAGGTTAGAGATGCCGTCTCGAACTGAGAACGCTGCGAATAGCACACTACTCTTGATGTCGATCCAAGCGAAAATATTCTCAAGGTAGTACACCTAAGTTAGTCTAGGACTAGTCACAAAAGGTTCCGGCTGTGACCCAACCTTGAATAAGAGAGAAGATGCTTGATACGGTAGACAAGAAAGCGAGTCATGTTCTGCTGAAGTTTGGCACATTATCCCTTTCCACACACCGCAGTGCCGCTTGATACGCGTTACCACTGTCCTGGGTCAGTTGCTTATCCATGAGCATTTGGCGGAATCTAGACCAAAATGGACATTATCTTATACAGACTATGAATCACCCGTTTGGAGCGTGCTGGAACAGTAAGAACAAGCCCCAGTCGGGTAGAGGTCAGGCGGTTCTCGTGCCTGAAGAGTAGATATCTCATCTTTCACATTTTCCCGAGTCTCTAGTTTATAAAAATAACCACTATTTATAAGATTCAATTGTGATTCCACTTGATCACATTCCCATAGAGATTGTCTTCCACTTTAAGGAGTCGCTTTATTAATTTTTTGGCTCGCCTGAAGTAAACTGTAAGACGTTGCCTCGACGCGTACTGGACTACCTGTCACTTCGTGCTTCAAATTAGCGCCAGTGTATGTCATAGGAATTGTCGACGTCAGGACTGAACGTCCCCATAAGCTCTGGGACTTCATTCAATCTATCTTCGCTAATTAGCTCAGTGAGAGATGTTGAGTCTTGATTCAACAACGAGAGGCGTGAATCATCCTGCAGTCGAAAAGATGAGTTCTCCAGAATGGTAGAAGTTGAGAAGGATTCTCGCCGTTGATTATACAAGTCGAAAGGGGGAACGTCGGAGACAAAATGCGGGTTTGTAGTCATGGAGCTTCTCTTAGCCTGAGCTTGACTGAGCAATCTTCTCAACACTCGCGTATTTTCTGAATTCTTATCATCTCTCTCCCACCGGCTAAAGGTGTTGGTTGCCAAAAGCCAAGCTTTATCCACTATTTCAGTCCTGGTGCGGGACCGTAGTTCGCCCAGGACAAACCGAAGCGGCCAGAACTGCATGTAAGCCTTCAGAAGCCAAGACCATTGCAAAGCTCCTGGCTCTATTTCTATTCGACGCCCAGTGTCTAAAATGTCCACTGCTGTGAGTAAAAGCTGTTCTTTCAAGGGTTCACAGGTCCTGGGTGCCTCACTGGCCAGGTCCAAAGAATCCGAATGGTGCAACTTGAAGCGTAGCTCCATAATCAGAACATACGAAACATGCTGAGCAAGCCAATGGATTGGTTCTGTTCCATCGCAGAATCGCAAATATTTCGACTGAACACTTCTCTCGCACTCGTCAATAGCATCAACCTGTTGCTGGAAACAAGTCATCCCCTTAACCGCACAGGCTGTAAGTGCAATTTCGAATTGTATGAGGGAGAAGCTGATCTCTGTCCACCCATCCCATGGCTGAGGTGGTATTGCCATCACTGGATCAATATCCTTATCCCTAGTGTTGGTGGGCAACTGGAGACACTGGGTTGGGGCTAGCGTTGCTTCGTTCTGACCGAGGTCTTCATGAGCTCGGTGATCAAGATACCACAGTTTCCACTGTAAACGATTGCGCACCTCCAGTTCAAACGGCGACTTCTCAACTTTAGAAACGTTGCACAGTCGCTTTGCCAGTCCCGTTAGTACCCACACATGACTAGCATCGTCCGTAAAGCGACCTAGGGAGAGGAATAGTACAAGACACTGAAGCATTCCTAGGTTGGGCTCGGCAAAGAAGTTTGCCCTACGGAGCGTATGCTCAATTGCTCCTCTATATGTTACCAATCCAGTTATTTTCGGGATACCGAAGCATGCTTCAGCTGCAACTGGAGACATACTTGATAAAGACGAAAGGTATATCACCCACACGAGGGCTGTTTCGTCTGGCTTCAAACAAGTCGGGTCAGTCATGGCTTTTTGAAGAATCCTTTCTGTGCTTTGTCGATGCAGGACTTTGATCAAAGGGTCTATGTGATGCAAGAAGACTGCCCAGCAAGTCTGAATCGAGGATGGCAATGGATGGAGAGAAGCCGCTGCGTAATGGAATGGATCGTATGGGAGCAGGGTAGGGCTGGGTTTTAAAATCGTCTGCACCCAATCCGCCAACATTCCGAAGACTGTAGTACTTGGCAGCCGCGGTTCTTGTAATTGGGTTGCCGGTAAGTTTGTGACGTTCTGCTGCTGGTCTAGAAGCTCCGGGACTTGTGAAGGAATCTTGTCAAAGATATGAACAGAAAATTCGTCGACAGATAGTCCCTGGTTTCGGCCACTTGAACTGGTCACTAGCTGTCGTGATATGTCTTCGAACACATTCGACTTCTGATTCACCATCTTCAATTCAGTGTTCGACTGTGCCGCCGAATGGCGACGTGGTACTGTAGGCTTTCGGCGACGCCGACATGTCCTCGTCGGAGATGGGAATACACATTCGATCGACCAACTCGAGCAGTTATTGCATGGTGTCTCTCGGTTGCATTTCACCTTGCGGTTTCGACATGTGATACAAGCTTTTGCTTTCAAGAAAATCTGTGTATTGACAGGTCCGGCCGGTCTGAGTGGACGCATGATGAAAACACAAGGACAAGTGGAAACAGTTGAGGGTCGTTTGGTACGGGATGATGGGCACAAGAGTCTTTGCGAGTTGTGCAACCCAACCCCGACAGAGCAATTATCATTATCTTCACGCCGGGTTGACAATTCCCCGAGTACATGAAAAATAAGAATTCTTGAACATTGCCCCGACGGGTAATCAACGGCCGAACTTCCTGGACAAGTAGGCTGCATCTCGCAAATCTCGGTGATTTGCCATTACCCTCGCTCCGATTGGCTCAGTCGTACCATCACGACTTAGAGGGCAATATACAGCACAGAATGAAGTTCCGCATCTCACTTAAAATGGTCTTTCGACACCGACTAAAAGAAAACCAGCTTCGGGAAGGGTTGATTCATGCCGATCGCAGTCATGAGTTCATCCGGAGGCAATTTTGTGCGATTCAATTGGGATAATATATAAGCTTCCCCCTTGAACGTGTCAACATTCTACACTTTAATCAAGAATATTTAAGAAAACATTCAACCCAGTTTCAGTGCATTTGTTATCATAATGTCATCTCCTCTTTCAGACCCTGCTATCAACTATGCAGACCTCGCAAAGGTCCCGTCTCTAGCCAAGGCACATGGAACTTTGATGGGTCTTGCTTTCGTCGTGTTTTTGCCACTGGGTGCATTCATCGTTCGAATCTCCAAGGCAAAATATGCTGTATGGACACACGCGATATGGCAGCTTGTGGCCTTGGCATTCATGCTTGCTGGTCTTGCAACTGGAATACGAATTGGTAAAACACTGAATATCGTATGTCTTCCTCTTCATCCCTTCTTATGTACCCTTTGTTCACTCCAGAGTAGTTACACAAGAACACCCATACCATCCTTGGCACTATAGTCGTTGCTGCCCTTCTATTACAGCCGTTTCTTGGCTACGTTCATCATCGACGATACCAGTCTACATCAAATCGCACGGCATGGACTCACATTCATATTTGGTATGGCCGCTTGCTGGTTATACTGGGCATGATAAACGGAGGTCTAGGATTTCACCTTGTATTAGGTTCCCCTACTTACAGCAATGCGGGGACTATTGTTTATTCTGTCCTTTCTGCGATCTCTGGCACTTCACTTCTTTTACTGGTCGTCTATGTGACGTTTAAAAAAAGGTGTACGAACATCGAGTTCAAAGGCTTGAGATGCCACGATTACCAATTATAGATGATAGTGTGTTAGTGTAATTGAGCAAGGGATATCACAGGCAATAGCTACGACGGAGGTGGTCGTTGCAGGGTGGGTAGTACACTGGAGGGGAGGTCGTTACAATGAAAAGTTTTCAACATGGATCTTCACAAGACACCCATGACTGGGATCTCTTACGTCGATAATATCAAAAGCTATGGGCCAGAGTCCAAATGACCGCGATCTAAATACAGGCAATATGAAGTTTGTTTCCGGGACACAGTCGCTTTCCGTCTGGGGCGGCCCCATAACCTTGTAACTAGCTCGATGTGAGGTAATATTATGAACGCTACACTTGGATAATCAGTCTAGGGTAGCTCACGGCAGACGAGCGATACCGTATCTGTCATACGGTGGAATATTTTAGCCGCCCGGATCACATGCAATCCTTAACCCATAGACTAGACATAGCAATCATCTTCATCCTGACAAACATCTCGCCTCGCTCCTGCTATCTCCCAACCATGTCTTGCCCGGATTGTTTTCGAGGCGGAATTTCTTCTACAGAGAATACCGGCGTAGAGGCCACTATTCACGGCCTCCCTACCTATGTTGCTCAACCTGAGGACGGGGTCATGCCTAAGGGTATTATCGTCGTCGTCACAGACGCCTTTGGGTGGAAATTTGGGAACAATAGAGTGCTCTGTGATAAGTACGCAAAGAAAGGTGGATTTCTGGTTTATTGTCCAGATTTCATGAATGGTAATAGATCTTCTATCCACCAAACCGCATTTTATAACACCGCCCTAAACGTTGGCAGGGCGCTCTATTGGACCTCAAGCAATTGATCTTCTGGATAAAGTCACGGACCCGACATCTTGGCTTAAGACTCTCTTTTACAAACCCATCTGGGCGTTGCAATGGCTAATAATAACCGGACCTTGGATAGCCATGACTCGCCTTCCAGTCACAAAGAGTCGGGTTTTCTCATTCATTCAGGCCTTGAGATCCTCTGAACCACCATTTCCAACCGAAAATCTCAAGATTGGTGTTGCAGGTTTCTGTTATGGTGGAAAGCATGCCATCCTTCTTGCCCAAGACGACCCATCCTCCAAGGTACGCCGACATACTACACAGAGTAAATCTTCGATTCCCGAAAGTCTCATAGACTGCGCCTTTACCGCGCATCCGGCGTTTATCGAAATCCCGAGCGAAGTTGAACGCGTTCGAATTCCTACAAGTATCGCAATCGGGGATATTGACTCATTTCTGAAGGTGGAATTGGCCCAGAAGATGAAAAATACTCTTGAGGTTGATAGCGACGGTAGCCAGGAAGTAGTGATTATACCAAGAGCAAGACACGGATTTGCAGTTAGGTCGCGCCCGGACAATGCATACGAAATGGAGTGTGCAGCGAGAGCAGAGGAGCAGGCCATTTCCTGGTTTACTCGGTGGTTCTCCTGAGCATCTCACCAAATGGCGGACATTGGGTGTTAATCATATTCAAAATAGTGCCCGAGCAAACCTTCGAAATCATTATAAGTCTGTCATCTCTTACCAGGTAGTCTATATTAACACCTATGTAGCAAATAGTTTGGATTAGGGCTAACACAGCCTATTTGTGCAGATAATTGGCATATGGGCCTCCTCAGAACCCAACTATGTAGGAAGAATACCTATGGGAGCCCAGTACTTATTTCCCAAAATTGTTCTAGATTCGGCCCTCTACTTTAGATTGAGCTCCTACCTATTAGCCCTTTCATGGCGACTCTTAAGAAGCTCCTAGTAGTAGCAAAACCGAAGGCCATGTCCCCAATAACAATCTGCCGCTTAATAAATCTCCGTGGAACTGGAATCGTCGGTAGCGTTCAGTTTCTAGGCGCTAAGATAATCTGTCTTAATGGATTACCTTACCAGAAGTTCTGCTAGGAAGGCGAAAGTGGGATATTGCGTTTCAAGGTTCATTCTTCCATCTCCCTCTCAGACCTTACTGAACCAGAGCTCATAGAAGGGCATATTTGTGTGCCCTCTGTCAAGGAATCCGATCTTAGGAAGCATGATGTCGTTGCCTCCACATAAGTACTCCAACTCTTTCGCAACACCACAGGTTTATGGGGCAAGATGATAACATAACCAGAGCCGTAAAACATCAATGCCACACCCAACTAACCTGCATTTTCGCAGAAATAATTTGACCTTTGCGGACCAAGATCACGTTTTACGTTCAGCAAGTTTTCTTGCTTCTGCTGCAAACTTGGGCTTCCGCTATCATGTTCAAGGTGGGTGGAACCTGACTCACATGGAGAAGCACACCTCAATTAACGATAATCCCATTTTCTGCTGGGTCAAAAGACACTAGATATCTCGAACGAAGGACTATTCTTAATCTCATCAATCCAGATCTACGCAGGAGCCTTAAAACGTCAACGGATCGCCATCTTCGCAATTTTATCACCACGACTCCATTACTGGCGTCTCTCAATCTGTACACAGTAATGACCCTGTGCGGTCCGGGTGGGTATGCTAGGCCATGTAGAATGCAAAGTCTAGGATGGTTTCCATACATTTGCCCGTGGAGATTTTTACCTTTTTTCTTTCTTTCTTGGGTGAGGGTTTGGAGCAGAAGTGTCCTACCTAATGCTTTTCAATTACCTCCATCGCCATAAGAAGTGGTGGACGGGCCGGAATCTTGTGTAACATTCCAACTAGAGATAGTCTACACTTTAGTAACCATAGCACTTTGGACATCTGGCCTCATTTGGTGGAGCTACAGAGGAGGTTATTTGTTGGGAGTCCTTTCAGCTATCCCAAACCTCTAACCAGTCCTTGGGAGCGTCCAACTATGAACAATTTTGATAAACGAATCGCCCACCACCCCTGGCACGCGATTCATAGGTTGAAAGGGCATTTATTTCATTTCTACATAGTGGAAATAGATCGTTGAGCTGTTTTACCAACAATACCTAAAACCCTTACTGTGGGGTGCCGCGAGCGAATCAGAATCCTCTAGGTCTCATCAGATTCCCTCCTATCTGAAGATACACCTTTCTGCTCCTTCGCCTACCGGCGCCATAACCTCAATCCACTCTTATTTTAGATTAATCCCAGCTCTACTTTACAGCCAAAATTGTAAGAGTAATCATCGGAGGACCGAGGTTCGGAGAGCTGCTCGCAAGAAGTGCGCAAACTTAACACGGGCGACTGGGACGGGTCGAAACTTCGCCAATTTACCCACTTTCTAAATACGGCTAGCTGCAAGTGATAAAGGTTCCCTCACCGCTGGCTTATTTTCAAGGTATTTGAGGACACTATATCAGCTCACGAGCATTACTCCAGACACTTACGCAGTCAAAATGCGCTTCTTGGGATAAGAGCTTCTTCAACAGGTAGCACACTCTGTGAACCTAAAGCTCACGATGCAGTTATTCGGTGCTTCGAAAATATAGAGGGCTGGCAGCCTCAGGCGAATTCCCCCCAAAATTAAGGCCAGAAGATGATCTTATATTTTCAGGGTTCAAACACTCGCCACTAGTTACATAAATCCACGTCTCATAAGCAGCTCGGTTTACCCTGACCGGTCAATAGGACCATCTTTCAACTGCCTGTACGAACACCTTTGACCTTCTTCAGATATTGGATTTGGTACTGACGCTGTCGTGGTTAATTAGGCATTATCAAAAGTATGGTGGGATACCACAGTGAGCTACACAATGGCCTTCCGAATTTGACTCGTGCAATATAGCATGTATCGATATCGATTCGCCATACTTCACTCCATCGCCGCCTAAGAGAAAAGCCAAAGATACTGTACATGTTGTGATAAATCTCTGAGGGACTTTATCCAGGTCTGTAACTATGGCGCGATCCACATTCAAGCGCCCTTCAACTTCTATACCCACAAAATAATTATTTCATCTTCGGGCGCGCCAGAAGCTTCCGCTCTAAGTTCAACAAGCTGAGATGAGAAAAGGTCTTGCAAGGGTTCTCAGCTAATGATTTCGCATTGTGCATTGGCAAAACTGGGTCGCATATGGTACAAGTTTTGTGATAGAGAGAGTATGCAGACGCTTATAAATGCAGCATAGCCAAGTCTCATTACAAAGCATTATTCATCATTACGTGTACAAACCGCGCGCGAGATTAGTGAATGAAATGGACTGGGGAAGGACAAACCGTGCATGAAGGATGTCCGGAGACTTACGCGCGCGGGAACTTACTTAAGCAGAGCGGCTGGTGGAGATGCTACAATGAATTAGGGAAGACGTGCCGCCGCGATCCCGCGCGCTTGTTAAATATGATGATAAATGTGGCCGTCAATGGGAGATGAATAGGAGGGGCGGCATTTCAGATGTTGCGAGTTCCGTTGAGGAAGTATGGGGCGCAATGAACACGCTCGAGGCCGCCGAACTTAAGAAGACAGAAATATCTCTAATTTATCCAGTAACATAAAGGGAGCGAAATAACTCTAGTGATTAATACTCCTTACCAGCCCCTCTAGCTCCAATAACTCCCTGCATTTGAGTGTTAAATTTCCTGCCGCAAATATGGGTTCCAGTCTTGTCACCGCCGACCAATGGCTCGCTGCCGCTAAGCATCGCCGCACAGTCTATGGCCTCAAAGGAACATCATCTGTCTCAGACAGCCGTGTTCAGGAAATAGTTCAACAGGTTCTCTCCTTTGCGCCATCTTCCTACAACACGCAGCCTGTTCGCATAACTATTGTCACCGGCGAGAAGCACAAGCAACTGTGGGACATCATCATCGCACAAGCAGAGCCGATTCTCAAGGGTGCCGGTGAGCAGGTGTGGAATTCAATGAGCGGAGTGTTACAGGCCCACAAGGCGGCTTACGGCTCGGTACGTATATCAGGGGACCTATTTTCGCCTCCTCTCCGAACTTTGAGTGAATTCTCAAACCCCATCTATTCCTCGACTTGGAACTCTAAATAGTCGCTAATCAGATATATTGATAGGTCGTCTTCTGGGAAAGTGGTAACTCTATCAAGGAGGCTGGCGAGACTCACAAGTCCGCCGCCCACATGTTTGACGAATTCGCCCAGCACGCTTCTGGAATGCACCAGATCCTAGTCTGGACTGCCCTCGAGTTGGAAGGACTAGGCGCGAACTTGCAGCATCTGAATGCAATTCCACCAGTCGAGGCTGCTCTTAAGAAATACTTGGAAGTGCCCGACGACTACAAGCTCACGGCTCACTTGAACTATGGAGATGAGGCACAAGAGCACCCACCCGTCCCCCAGAAGTTGCCCTTCAGCGAGACTGTAAAGATTATCAACTAAGATACTCTGCTGGTGGGCTCATAAGTATTATGCGGGGTCCTAGCATATCAGATAGTTTCATGACTACTGTCAAGTTAGATCATTACAAGGAACTACTTTTAAATATAGATAAGTCCGTCTTTTCTGGGCGACTTCTACCACCTGGCCAGTTCCAAAGGACAGCTATAGATTTATATGTTTCTAACTGTAGATAAAGTACTGTCCCGTCGAAGACTTTTTTAACCTGCTTGTAGGCAGATCACATAGGTATGATAAATGAGTGGAACAGACGAGGAAGTGAATGTTCCTCGAAAAGTCACTCTCACAACCTAAAGCCAATGGTAACCAGGAGCCGTCCCATAGAATTGTTCGTACTATCACATGGTAAAGTTATCTTCAATTTCGACCAATGAAATTGACTTTCTGTAAGCCTTTCTTGACCTAGACCTCCGCCTCATTCTGGCTCTGGGCGTATTCCGCCTACATCGAAACTCGGCGCTTACCTAAGACGCGTTTAACGCGGTGCCTGCGTATCTGCTGCCGCCCCATACGTCTATCATTGTGTAAATCGAAAACGAAGTGCTCAGGGATTTTTGTAAATGCCCATCATTTTCTCAGGATACAGTCAATCCAAGCGATTTGGTAGGAAAAGAAGTGGAAGAATTTTCCTAACTTAATGGTGTACTGAGTGTAACCATATAGTCACAATAAGCAAAGATATAGGGTAGCTATACTAAGTTGAGTTGGTAAATGTATTGGTGCTAGAGATGCCTGAGGTAAAAAAAAAGTGTAGCCAATAAAATTAAGCAAGAATTTAAATGAGAACGTATAGGGCCTTAGATCTCACTCATAGTCTAGTAACAATTTGTTACTGCTCACATGATGGAGCATTTGCTGATACTTGGTAATATTTAATCCTGGCAGAGAGCCTGTTGGGCATGTCTGCCCTGTTCATTATTCACAATCACCGCGGGGAACATGAAGTCTAACTGTCGCATTCGCTAGGTCCCAGAGAGATGAAGCTGAAAGACTCTTGATTTTCTATCTAATTGAAGGTAACAAGGTCGGGTTTAAATGTGCATTCAATCGGTCCGAGGGAGCCAATTTGCATGCCAATTCACATACCATGTAGCAGACCGGCGTTCCAATGCTCTTTCCTGTGACACTAACCAACGTCTCTTCATTGTCACCTACACTAATTTTGTGCCTATCTGACTTCTGAAGCCTTCCTCCTCTTCTCACTTATCATCGAATCTTCGACATCTTTCACACGCATCTTCCCGTCTTCAGACACCATTGTTTAGAGGGTGGTTTGGACTAGCAAGACCGGCGAGGATGTCATTGATAGAGCAGCCAAGGATTGATGAGAGGCTCGCTTAGAAGATAGACAGGCTTGCAGGCAATGATAATCATCATCTGGCGTGGCAAGTTGGGAGCCGGCTGTCATCTTTCGAGGCGTGCTGCCCATTGTGTTCATTAGGCGGACGCATCTCTTCGGGTTATCGAGGTTGATGGGTGGTTTTGTATCGCGTGTATTGGTTCTGAGACTCGATGGCTTGGCGTTAGCGGTTTTTATATTGGCCCTAGGCCTGCTCCTGAGGAGGCGAGATCCTGGGCACTATAAGATCCTGGAAGCTCACCCTGAGCAGGGATGCTTGATGAAGAAAGAGCGTTGTGTTCTTTTTAATGGCATGAGACTCACCAAGTTGACCCCAGAAGCGACTCGTAATATGGTGACCTGCAACTGGATGGAAACAGCCTTTATCGCTGTTCTTGTTACAAGAAGCTCAGTCTATACGCCTTGGCAGACTTGAAAGCCAATGATGACTGCAAGTGTTCAATCGGTCCTGACCGTTATGTTGGGTGTCGCTTGTGGACGATGGTATCGGTGAATGTCCCAAGAACCATCGGTGGTCAAGGTACATGAATAATAGCCACAAAAGTATGTTGGTTCGACTTGGGCACGGGGACGAGGGGTTGAGAGTCTGCCGATTAGCCGTTGAAATAAAATGAAATGAATTGTCTCCCAATCCAATAATCGAGACACTTACCCCTGAAGTTAAACAAGGGGAATAACTACTAGGGCAATTGACGGAAGGGATTTCTCCAATTAGAAAAGACCACCTAAAAAATAGTAACTAGTAATCACCTTGACCCAGAAGACTAGTCCTAATAAAGACTGGAGCTATCGACGCTTCGGTTATTGCCGCTGGCAGACACCTAGCGTCAAATGTGTAATAGTTCAAGGCTTAGATCGGCCGAATCTCAATTAGCTCAGCTGATGGCAATTCCCGAAGCATTGGAATGGGGGCAAAATCATACGATTGGATGCCATACTACGTGAGATTCAAACTACGGTAAGATGTGAGGATCAGGAGCTGGATACCACGAAGTTCAGAACCCTGCCTGGTTTAAAGCAGTGGTGGGAATTTGGGTTTCAACCTACGAGTCGAGTAAGGTAAAGTCGAATGTAATCGGAAATATAGAGCTGCTCTCTGCTTTGTAGCCAAGTATGGATTGGAGTGTACCAGGAGGTGTTTTTTTTCCAATTCAGCACTAGTCATATTGTATCGTTCTCATCACAATATTGAACCATACGCCATGACAATAGCGGAACTTTAGATCAGGGCATTGCGGGGGACGAGTCCGGGGTGCGGGGTGACCCGCGTGCTGAGTTCGAGGTTTCTGGGGTATGGGGATGTCGTGGCAATGCCCGAGTTGCTAGGGAGGCTTGGCAATATCCGGGGAAAAGAAGTGTTGTACTAGGTTGACTTATAAATGGTACCTCTACAAATGATAACTAGCAGCAAGTGACGGGTACTCTGCTTCCGACTCATGGGTTCTTGGAAATGAAATCCACCATGCAGAAGTTTAGCAGCTGTATTCTTACTCCAACAGCATTTCCACGATTGTCCAGGTCCACACAAGCGTGCATTAGGCGCCCTCGTTAGCTGTTTCCGGGACCATGAATGAGTTCGGTCTAGAATGACCTCGTTCCTGCTTTCCTATTTCGTCCACACGAAGCTAAGACGAGCGCGGAGAGTACTGAAACCAGACCAACTATAAGTACCCTTTGTTGTCCCGCCTCATTTCCTCTGCTCAGCTTCGTCAATCAGTGTTATGTTGGCTGATTCTTTCTTGGATTATCTACATCCTCTGCAACTGCAGAAGAAAAACCTTCGCACGACATCTCCACTAAGCCTCGGACATAAGGGGACGATAAGGAGCTGACCACCATGGCTGAGTTACGGTTTGAACATTTGCTTTTAAAACAGAACATAACGGAATTCATCACTAACACAGGTACAGCTTCCAACCCGAGACCAAATCTCCACGTGATGACCCCATTGAGAAAGCTACGGTCGACCCTATCGAGGAGGTTGACATGAATCGGAATCTGGAGGCCAAAATCCGCAACCCCCTGGACGGCATTCCCCGTGGCCAGCTTATGCATGATGTGGAAGAGTTTGCTCATGTGAGAGGCCTAACGGAATACATCCCGCTCCTAAAGAAAGGTGCACTGGTCGCCCAAAATCCCACTGAGGCACACCTTATCGATGGTGATGAGAAGCTCTCTGATGAGGAGCTTCGCGTCCTTAGGGATGAGGTCGAGCATAAGTGGCGTATACCTAGGAAACTATTCCTCACCATATTCATCTGCTCTGTCGGTGCTGCTGTTCAGGGCTGGGACCAAACTGGTATCAATGGTGCAAACATCTTCTTCCCGGCTTATTACGGCATCGGTGGAGACAGTACCCGCGAGGTTATTCTTGTTGGTCTTGTGAATGCTGGGCCTTATATCGGTAGCGCGTAAGTCTTCCATCCGCTTGGTTTCTGAAAGGTGTCCTTGTCTGACCTGCCTATAGCCTACTTGGCTGCTGGCTCACAGACCCAGTAAATAGTATCCTTGGCCGCCGTGGTGTTATCTTCGTGTCTGGCCATTTCTGTCTCTGGCCTGTTATTGGCTCAGCATTCTGTCATACCTGGGAGCAGCAATTGGCTTGTCGACTGCTAATGGGTATTGGCATGGGTATGAAAGCCTCGACTGTACCAATCTACGCAGCCGAAAATGCTCCAGCTTCTATCCGTGGCGCTCTCGTTATGTCTTGGCGTATGTGTGGCCGTGTCCCCTCTCTTGGCCGCGAACTGACTGGTTCTATTAGAAATGTGGACCGCCTTTGGTATCTTGCTCGGAACTTGTATGAACCTTGCTGTCTTCCACGTACGCGAAACAGTCAACTGGCGTTTGATGCTTGGTAAGAACTACTGGGTTACTTTATTGCTCGAAGGCGCCTCGCTGATCAAAAATAGGCACCCCCGCCATCCCTGCAATCCCTTTAGTTCTATTCATCTATCTCTGCCCTGAGTCCCCCCGTTGGTTGATGAAGAAAAACCGATACGCCGAGGCCTGGAAATCGATGGTTTTACTTCGCAACAATCCAATACAAGCAGCCCGAGATATATATTATATCAGTGCTCAGCTTGAGATTGAACATCAGATTGTTGGTGATAGCAACTATATGACGCGTCTTTGGCAGATTTTTACTATTCCCCGTATTCGACGCGCAACCTTGGCTGCCTTTACAGTCATGCTTGCTCAGCAGATGTGCGGCATTAATATCATTGCCTTTTACTCAACAACAGTGTTCGTGGAGGCTGGTCTTACCAACTTCCAGGCTATGATTGGTTCCTTCGGGTTTGGGATAGTCAACTGGCTCTTTGCATTTCCCGCATTCTGGACCATTGACACGGTAAGAACTAATCACTAGTGCCTCATAATCACTGTTGCTGATGATTCTCTAGTTTGGTCGTCGCTCTTTACTTCTGTTCACCTTCCCGCAGATGGTGAGTTGTGCCTTTGCCTTCATAACTCATAGAGTGGTGATAGCTGACTTTATCAAAAGTTCTGGACCCTACTGGCTGCGGGCCTTTGCACTTTACTTAGCCATGACCTTGGTAATACTCGTCTTGGCTTAATATGCCTGTTTGTATTCTTATTCGGCGCCTTCTATTCCCCTGGAGAGGGACCTGTGCCATTTGTCTACTCCGCTGAAGTCTTTCCTCTATCGCACCGAGAAATTGGTATGGGTTTTGCGGTTGCCATTTGCATTGGATTTGTATGTTTGCCCTCCGGTGTAGTCTTTCACGTTGCTAACTTCATTGGAAAGGCCGCTCTCCTCTCAATGACCTTCCCATTTCTACTCAAGCAAGCTGAAACAGTTGGTGCCTTTGGTATGTACGCCGGTCTTAATCTTGTGGCATTGGTAACGATCTTCTTCTGGGTTCCTGGTAAGTGTCACCGAAAGTTGCCATCATCCAACGTAGCATAATCTAAACCCTCCCCTAGAAACCATGCAGAGAACTCTTGAGGAGCTTGATTGGGTCTTTGCAGTTCCAACTGGTGTGTTTGCCAAATATCAGTTAACGGTTGCTCTCCCTTGGTGGATCAAAAAGTACATCCTCTTCCAGAGGAATAGCACTAAGCCGCCGTTGTACAATTTTGAGCATGTCGGGGTCAGCACTAGCGGACAGCAGTCTATCACTGATCCGAGCCGTACCGCCTAGTTCCAATCACGGGACGAGAGTACATCGGTCTAAGGTAACAACAAATTGTACTATGTTTTGCACGTATGCCTCCAGTTCTCCTTAGTTTGATTCTATACTGGTTCTTTCAAAGAGGAGTATAGTTCTTAATAAAGAGCCGAAGTCTTCTAATGCTCAAAAATCCCCTCCTGAGCCCGTTTGGCGTTGTAAACTTTATTATTGCCATCCCAAAACTCAAGAGAGCCTGAATTATCACTGATGCTAGAGATTATTTAGTCAGCAGTCTAAGATGTTGAAGGATACCACTTCGATAGATCGCGGCCCTGATCAAGTTGCCGAAGAATGAAGTAAAGATGCAAGCACCGTAGTGTAATTCCAGAATCCATGGAGTTAAAAATGTCACATATATACAACGTAAGGCTCAACTTTTACTGACTTGAATTGGCGGCGATCGTATGAACTACCTTTCTCACCAGCAGTATAGTAAACGCTGTTGAAGACTATGTTGTATCACAAGATAGGTTCTAGCTGTTCCGTATCTTGCACGTACTTGGCTACAGTTTCGGCACATCTTGCCAGCGTCGCGCCATCTAGAAGTCGGTGGTCGGCGCTCCAGCTTAGTGTTGTTTGCTTCTGGGCTACAACGTCACCATCCTTGTTGAAGACAGCCACAGTTTGTTCCCGTCCGATGCCCACGATGCCCACCATGGGTGGCACAATGACAGGACTCACGACGTTCCCCCCGATACTGCCGATATTGCTAATTATGAAAGTACCATGCAGGAGATCGTCGGGCCGAAGTCGGCCAGCCTTGGCAAGTTCGCTCAGGCGGCTTATTTCCGCCGCAAGACTTGTAACAGAGAGGCGCTCCACGCCTTTGATGACTGGGACAAGGAGACCTTGAGAAGTGTCGACCGCAATGCCGAAGTTGTGCGATGATTTAATGACTAATTTGGGTTTGCGGGGATCGGAGTCCGCGTCCAAGTGGGCATTCATCTTAGGGAACTGGAGGAATGCATGAGAGATGGCTTTCATGATGATTGGAAGTGCGGTGATCTTCGCTCCAACCTCTAGTGAGTCCTGGGATACCGAATTGGCGTGCTTGCGTACCGTATTTACTGCTGAGGTGTCAACAGAGTGAGTGTAGAGGAATTGTGGGATGGCGAGCGATTTTGTCATCGTTGTAAACATCTGCTTTTCGATTGGGGTCAAAGTAACCTCACGGTCCTCGTTGTTAGTTGCGTCCGATATTGACGATTTTTGAGCATCGATGTATTGCTGCACATCGTGCTTCATGATTCGTCCGCCTTTTCCTGTTCCTGGGACTTTCGAAGGGTCAATTCCCAGCGCCTTGAGCTGGTGCCGAACAGCCGGGGACAGCAGCAGATCGTGTTGGTCTTGTGAAGTTGAAGTGTTTTGTACTAGCTTTGAAGATGGAGTCCTTGGAGATGCTGATTCCTCTGACTCATGGACCCGTCGTTCCTCTTGAGTACCTTCTGTGATTACTTCATCTGTACCTGTATCGCCGGTTGTCGCCTCTCGACTGGTAGGCTCCCCACCTTCTTCCGGGACATCCGTATTGATATCTACGAGCGGCTAAGGCGTTGTTAGCTGACCAACACTACAACCTGGAAACAAATTGTTTTCATACCTCACCAACCATAGCCATGTCCCCCGTGTTGTAATGGAGCCTTGAAATGGTACCATCGAACCGTGAAGTAATCTGATATCGTCAGTTCTGTTACAGCCAGCTTGTGGGTTTGATCGATGTCTTGAGCATAATCTAACTTACCTCGACTGATGCCTTATCTGACTGAACCTCGCATATTTTATCAAATTGTTCAACTTTATCTCCTGGCTTGACAAACCAGTCCACAATTTGACATTCGGTAATTCCTGTCATGAGTGATGTTAGCGCCAGAGCCACTGCTGGGTATGCCTGATGATGCACCTACCTTCCCCGATGTCTGCCAATACAAATGGCTTTATGACCAGCATTGTCGCGGTTGTATGAAGAAGTCTTCCGCTGTGTTCAGCGCTGGAACCTGGTTGTCCATCCCAGTAGTGGTCGGCCCTTGAAATCCTACCGCAAAAACATGATGGCACCAATCTCGAAGGCGTCAATGTACCTCGAAGGTTTCTGGCGAGAAATCGATTCATTTGTTTGGTCGGCGCTATGAAAATCTTAGGACAAAGGGTCATATGATAGCTATGATAGCTTTCACCGGAAACGGGTGGGAGGAGGCCTGTCGACCTGATGAAGTGATGGCATGGCCACTCATTTGATCTATCGATGTCGTACCTCTCGTTTGAACCGATCCGAACCAAATCTTAGCTTATGGGGCTCCATATAGGCGGACCAGAACAGTTCGGTGTATGCCGATTCACAGCTCGGCAATGACCTAGCTTGTAGCTGAGAAATGGAGAACGCGCTAGTTCCCCCAAGTAAGCGTTGCCGTGGCCTTATGAACCGTGAGGATGACTACTCCATAATGTTCGGCTCTACGATTCAGCTGGGCACCCCGGTGAGGTCTCAGGCTGGATGTCGGTAATCATCGGAGAATCTAGAACGAGTCACTCTCAGGGCGGCAAGATCCGAAATCTGCCCCAGGTCTGCTCATAGCAATGCGGGCGTCTTGCCAAGACTGTGTGGGTTTGAATTAAGTCTCCAGGCATAATAAACAAAGCGAGAGACAAGGAGTTGGGCTTACTGATCTGTTGCATGCCTGAGTGATTCACTGCGTCTTGGTAGTAGCAATGGTGGTGTTCAAGTTCTTGAGAACTGCAAGGTGGCAAACTACATCGAAACGATACGCCCATTCTACATCCTCTCCGTCCATGGCGCGACAGCTGAACAATCCAATTGACTTCAAAACAACACCTCTTTTACATCACAGCAGTAAGACATTTGGCAATACGCCTGGACTGCCTGTGGAAGTGCCGTCCAAGCGCATGAATCTTTGCCAATCTATTAACGATACGCTTCGAACCGCGCTCGGCTCATCGAGTAAGGTCCTTTGTTTCGGAGAGGATGTGGCTTTCGGGGGCGTGTTTCGCTGTACTGTAGGACTACAGTCTGAGTTTGGGGACGACCGTGTATTCAATACGCCTATCACAGAGCAGGGGATCGTCGGGGCTGCCATCGGCATGGCTGCTGAAGGTCGCAAGCCTGTGGTGGAAATTCAGTTTGCTGACTATGTCTTCCCGGCCTTTGACCAGATCGTTAACGAGGCAGCCAAGTTTCGTTACAGAGAGGGTCACACCGGCGGCAACGTTGGCGGCTTGGTGATTCGCATGCCCTGTGGTGGTGTAGGACATGGTGCACTGTACGTACATTGCATGGCGGTATTCTTGACTGACCACTGGTTTCAGTAGATCGGTGCCGTCTACAATTCCTCGCTGACATTGTCCGTCTTGGACATCTACTCTTAGGTATCACACTCAGTCTCCAGAGTCCCTGTTCTGCCATATACCGGGATTTCGCGTCGTCGTGCCTCGGTCTCCTGCCCAAGCTAAAGGCCTGCTTTTATCCGCAATCCTCGAGTCCGAAGACCCAGTTATCTTCATGGAACCCAAGATACTCTACCGTGCTGCTGTAGAAGAAGTGCCCGAGCAGGCCTATACACTTCCCCTTGGTCAGGCTGAGATCGTCAAGCCAGGCGCTGACTTGACTGTCATCTCATATGGGCGTCCTCTTTATACCTGTGCTAGAGCAATCGAGGCTATTGAGAATGATATCGGGGGCTCCAGCATTGAGTTGCTTGACCTACGCACTATATATCCTTGGGATAGACAAACCATCCTCGAGAGTGTCACCAAAACGGGCAGGGCCGTGATTGTACACGAGAGTATGGTTAACTATGGCGTAGGTGCCGAGATCGCGGCGACAATTCAGGATAAGGCTTTCTTTCATTTGAAGGCTCCTGTGAAGCGCATTGGCGGATGGACGACACATACCGGCTTGGCATATGAGAAATGGATCATGCCCGATGTCACACGTAAGTTTCCTTGTGGGTTTCAGAATCAAATCTTTCCCAAAAAGTACTGGACAAAGAAAAAGTCATGAGACCGCTAACAAACCTTCATAGGGGTATACGATACTCTTCGAAGTATGATAGAGGATTATTGATGACCATATACTGTACTATAGTATTAAATAGAGTCGATGCCATCGTGTATAGAAGATACAGTTCTCAGAATCTCCTTAAATCGTGTATGAAAACATCAATCTCACGTTCTTTACATGATCTATTGATATCATAACCTCTACTATTCTGTTATGCTGTGAGTTTACAGTTCTAAGGTAAAGGTGTCAAAGAAAAGTGCCTCATTCCCCACCCTAAGAGCAATTTTCGTTCATAAGCCTCAGGAATTTCCTAGGCCAACATTAAGTATTTAGTAAATACGAGCATCACCAGCAGCTAACCCATCGATCCCTCCCTCATGTTTATGCACATCATACTCGCCAGGGTACTTTAGAATCAGCCGCTTGAGCTCCTCCCTCTGCTCCTTTGCTTCCTCAGTGAGTTTCGCATAGACATCGTCAAATATCGCCGAAAGCTTTGGTTTCTTCTCCTTTTCGGCAGCTTCCAACTCCCGAAGGATATCCCTCCGAACCGCTTTACGAAACTCCACCTCAAACGCCTCATCCCAGATTCCCTTATTCTCGAGCCACTTGCGGAGTCGCGTTAGTGGGTTGGATTGAACGCTCCATGGCTGAGCATCGGCTCGCTTCCGGTAGGCGAAGCTATCGTCACTTGTACTGTGGTGTGAGATTCGGTAGCTCATGAACTCTAGCAGGATTGGACGGCCACCGTCAACAAGGGATCTCCGGCGCGCCTCTTTGGTTGCAGCATAGACGGCAAAAATGTCTGTACCATCGACGCGGAGAGACTCAATGCCGTAGCTCGGCCCGCGACATACAATACCATCACCACGGTATTGCTCCGAGGTAGGTGTCGAAATTGCGAAGCCATTATTCCGACAGATGAAAATGACAGGACAATCCCTCGTCGCGGCTAGGTTGAGAGCACCATGAAAATCTCCTTCGCTAGCTGCCCCATCACCAAAGTATACGGCGGCCACCTGAGGCTTGCTATCAGGGTCATCTAAGGCGTCCATTTTGAGAGCGTATGCCGCTCCGGTGGCATGAGGAATCTGTGTTCCTAAAGTTGAAGCGACGGCATGCTAAAGACGCACAAAATCTATTAGAGGTTTAAGGCCAAGGCTGGCACTGAGAGTCCGAATACTTACGACATTGACCTTAAGCTTACCACTATAATGGCAAGGCATATTTCTTCCTTTGCCGGGGTCGTTCTTATTGTGGAACATCTGGCTCATAAAGTCTTTCAATGTGAAACCACGCTGCTTGAACACGCCGGTTTCTCGGTACTGGCATGTAATCACATCCCCGGCGTCCAAGGCGGCAGCGGACCCCACCGTCACAGCCTCTTCTCCAGCAGATGCCTGAACAGCTGGGTTAGGACATCTACATCCCAGAGATATTAATTTTGGGGAGTTTACTGACCATGTAGAAGCTAATGCGGCCTTGCTTTTGGGCTTCTGACATGATGGAGTCAAGCATATTTACTGTTGGCATTCGAGTTAGCAACCTTGAGACCCTTGTTCTCAGCAATCTTGTTGCCCACTAACCTGTTACCATGTTTCTATACCAAGTAAGAATCTCTTCATTCCCAAGCTCCTGGAGATCTTCTGGTTGCGTCTCGATGATGTTGTCGGAGTTCATCACTCTATATGTCGGTATAACGGGCCGGGACAACGGGGAGACAAATTCCATCGTGGTAGTGAGCTGGCTTGTCATTGCACCGGGAAATTTAGGTCTATAATGTTAATTCACCAGCTTCTATAGAAGAAGAAAAAAGAATGCAGAACGATACGACTGAGGACTCTGAGAAATACGCTGATCACCAGGGTCAAATTGAGATATCAACTTACTGGTGAGGCTCAGAAATAGCCGCCGTCGCCGCAGTATTCCAGCGTCTCCATATGTGTTTCCGAAAACTGCGTTCCCTCATGACCTTTCTTGAACTTCCTACGAGCCATTCGACGCATGATCGTGTGGTTACCACATTCATTATTGTTTCTGTTTCTTCCACTTGCTCCTTAACGATAGAGTTATTGAAGGAAAACTTGTTGCGCCAAGTGAAAATGTCCACAAGGAGAAGACTGAACGGCGGTGAAAGATATCAACGTAATAATCGTCGGCGCACCAAGCTGCACTGAGCTACTGAAAACTCCTCGGGGGAAAACGTTTTCGCTAGGGGTTAAGGTAAGCACAAAGCAAGAGTTCACGATCAACGAGAAGGAATATATTCATCGCTTACTTTAATGATACGTAGCGAGAATCCCATGGGGCGGTCATTCTCCATGTCAACACGCTGAGTGCTCGGGATTGTGCGCTTAGAGATGACCACCGCTAGTTACGGCAAATCGAACGCCCCGCTCGGGAATTGCCGCTGAGAGAATTGGGAGTGGTGCTACTTAGAAAGGACCGCGTGATGCAGTCAACGAGGGTTATTCCCGAGATGGCCAGCGCGGGCGCCCTCAGTTAAACGTTTTCATCTTCTAGGAGCGCATCTATTACTGCTTGCTGATACGTAATACGTAGCTTAGCGTTTGGTCACCTGTAGGACACGTTCCTTCGTATCCCACAAAAGGTAAGTTCAAGAGATATCATTGTAAAATGTTGATGTCGCCACAATCTACTTCTCCAATAGTCCAGTTCCCAGTGAAGAACTCATAGTATTCCAATCCCATTGCATATCCTGAAAACCGCTGGTCATTATCTCTCTCAACTCGGCATCGGAAAGTCCGAGGTCATCGGACGAGAAAAGAAATGGTTGATCAGCCACGGAGAACTCCCCTGGTGCGGGAGAGGATTGCATAAATAACGTTGAGTCTGTCATAATGTTCTCTGGCAAAGTTGACGAAATCATGGCCAGTGGACTGTCGTGAACAGGCTCTCCTGCCTGTTGAGCAGACTTTGAATGGGCTTCGTCCCGGCTGGATACAGTCACCGCCGAACATAGCTTTTCAAATAACCCAAGATGGTACTTGATGATTTTCCAAGTCGTTGAAATATGACGCAAGATTTTCAGGCAAATATCTATGGCTCCCGTGACTTCGCTGGGCTCTATTGACACAGCGGGGCTTTCGTGCTGATTGGGAGAAGCAGCGGTATGCCGGGTGATTCGGAGACTTGAGTAGAGTATCATAAATCCTGCCAGCAATATGTCATTCACACATGTCCAGTGCATGACAAGGAGTTCGCTTTCTGCAAGTGTCTCATATGCCACAAGTAGCTTGATGGCATCCTGTAGACAGTAACGAAGATAGCGCTGAGCAGGGACCGCAACGTCACCCTGGGGACTAAGGGCTAAGCTGCGGAACAAGGTCATTCGTTCCCGGTGATACTGAAGCTCATGGTATGCGGGAAGTTCATAGGGTGTCGTGGGGTGGAGAAACGTTGGACTTATCGTGTACCATTCCTTTAATCTTTCCACCAACAACTGCACAATTCCTTCCTTCTGAGAAAAGGATTGGTTGGCATTGACAGCGTAGAGGTTGGCACAAGCCATAGACGTGATCTGGCGCAATCGCACTTGTCGAATGAAGATAGATGTCTCCGTTTTGCATCCAGATGTAGCGGGTGTGTACGTTTTTTCTTCGATAACGCCATCGTCAAGGTCCCGGGGGAGCTGTGGGGATGAGTTTCTTCAAACATTATCAGAGATTAGACAAAGAGAAGTCTAGGACGTACCTCAACGGTGATCTCGCAGTCATGGAGAAGCATGGGACGACCGAGAAAGCTGCTGCTGTATCTCTCTGATACGTAGGCACACCAAAACATTCGCCGATGCATCTGGTCAACCATAGGATCTATCGGCTCTCTCGCCGCAATATGATACCCCTTTTCGATACATACTTGCATAGCAAACCTAGCAAAGTCCCATCTATTTCCAACTTCTGGGGAGTGAGCGGGTTCAACATGTGAGATTAGGCAGGAGGGTAACTCACAGCTGATATGATGAAGTGATCCAAAAATAAGGAGCAGGAGGGCATTTTGAATGTGCTCGTCCTTAGTAGTACCCAGAGCTGTGTCGGCATGGTCCATAGCAGCCAGATAGTAACCGATCGGGGCCGTCTGATGTAACTGTTTGCGATAAAGAGTGACCCCTCCTATGGCGAACACCATGTTTACCTGGAATATATCCATTGGGGAGTTTGGCGAGCCTTCTTGGTGGTTTGTGTACAGTTTATCGAGTCGTTCATAGATTGTTGATCTCTTTAAGAAGGGGTGCATTAAGTGCACGCCGTTCAAACTATGAAGGGTGGAAACGAACTTAGAAACAGACACGATCAAGGCGTAGGAAGAAAGGTTCCAACTTACTATGATTCAAACAATTTGTTAGCATCGGCGAAACAAGGAAGGCTTGCGCGGATGGCTCTGCTGCGCACCGCTTCATCTTGTTCTTCTGATATGTCACTGTAGAGCTTGTCAATTTGACGAAGGCCAAGTATTTCATTCGAGACCTCCGTAGCAACTTTTTGACCAAGGCTGAGAAAACTCTTTGTTAGCAAACATTCGCTATTATGACTAGTTTTCTACTCTATTGCGCTCTTGAGTATTGTGTGTACGTGCCTTGGGATACTTCCATCGTCATTAGGAGTGAAGTGAGACTTCTGTTCCCATTGCGATTCAAGAGACGAGGGCTGCAATGGACTCCGGCCCACTACGGCGGCGATGCTCTCGTGGGGTGGTTGCAATCCCATTTCTCGGATATTTGGGTCGTTGATGAAAGATCGTAGATAAGCCGCCCGTGCTTGTAGGTCCTGAGGATAGCTAACTAGGCTTCAATAATGGCAAATGCACTACATTGGGGTACGGTTCTCTTACGCTCGGGGATAAGTGCGGCCCGAAAAGGCGTCGACCGTTATACATTCTTTCTTGGCTCGGAAGCAGTTGCTGCAAGATACTGACCTCTTGTCACACTGGAGAGAATGCCACTTAGACGCTATTCGCCGCAATCTGTGCCGAAGTTGGGTGGGAGGCTAACTGACCTTGATCTTCTTAAACTTACAGCGTGAACATGCATTCATGCTAGCCATGGAAGTTCGGCGCGTTGGCCCAGTACTAGATAATTCTGACATTGTGCCGTAAAGTGTCGCTCATTTACGTGAGAATCGTGACGCCGGATCCTGGACGAGAGCAAGGTAGAAATTAGAGTTTACAGGAAAAATAATATTCCGATATGAGGCAGCTCTCCATATTATGACCCCGCAAGATCAACTTCGGTTCGCCACGGCAACAAACCACACCGAGATAATGTGTACGCCACTCCACATGCAGTCCGTCTGCAGGCATGTACCTACGCTCCCAGGTTTTAAGACCGCCTAGTATATTTTTTTGCGAAAACTTTCAATGCCAATGGATGTTACTCAGGTGATTTAGGAGGTATGAGATAGCGGCAGCCCTTTTCACCATGAGTCGGAGGCCTACTTCTCGCACAAGCCTCGCTTGCCAGCGTTGCAGAAGGCGAAAGATCAAGGTTAGATTGCCTAGGTCTATCGCTTCACCAAGTCTTCCCAAGTTAATTTCCGATTATAGTGCGATCAGTTATTTCCAAAATGCTCGACCTGTAGTAGGTTAGGGGTCGAGTGTTTCAGCACGCAGCAGTATTCACCCAATGCATCCGAGGGCCTCCCTCGAGGGTAAGTCTCCTCACTTCATGACCTTATACCCAAGATCTTTTCCGTACTTCCGATGACCTTACTATTCGTCCGTGTGTGTCGGCATGTTCTCGCTCATTGCGCTGATAGTTCCTCCTAGTTACATCGAAAGACTTGAACAAGACGTTCGTGCGCTTGAAGCCGAGGCGTCACAGCTTGCAGCTACTACTGAAACTCCCAGAAGGCGCATGCCGGCACAAGGCCTATCCAGTAACGCCTCATATTCTCACCAAGCAACATTGCGTGATGAAGATCATTATATAAGTGGCGATGACACAGCTGGCTTGAGGCACAGTGTTTCTCAATGGAGCCTTTTGAGTGAGGCGCCTCCGGGGATCAGTGGCGACCCGCGAATATCTCTTTTCGAGAGAATAGTCAAATCCTGTCTACTGGCTGACAATAGTGATCCTCGGCTCTCGAGGCTGCCTCCGTTTCGAGCCACTTTATCTCTCAATCCTACAACGAATTCTGATTTCCTGCCAGGCCTTCTAGGACCAGAGATTGAGGCATGCACCCTCTATTTGGATCGCTACTTTGAACAAATACACCCTGTGCTGCCGTTCTTGGACGAAAGGCAGGTTCGCCATTCTTTCAGTCTTATTCGATGCTGCCAATCCAGAGATAGACCTAAAGAACTATTGGTCTGCATGGTGCTCGCTATTGGTGCTTGTTACCAATCCAAGTCAGGGGTTACTTTCCGCAGTCTAAATCACTCACGGAACCTCTTTCTCTACGCTTTAGACGCTTTAAGTTTCTCAATCCGGAAAGAAGACATTGACACAGCACGGGTACTCATTCTCTTTGTACTCTATTCACTCATGGACTCGTCCAGTGGAAGCACATGGCACCTTCGGGGCCTAGCTGTCAGGATTTGTATCACTTTAGGTCTTCATCATGAGCTATCCTTGCGAAACGACGAGGTTGACTCGACGGAGGAACAAATTGAGCAGCGCCGGCTGGTATTTTGGTGCATATATGGATTGGATAGGTACCACACGTACAGACTATTGGTTACAAAGCACGACTGACAGCCGCATAGATGGATCTCACTTGCTCTTGGAAGGCCATTTGGGATACAAAACTCGGATATTACCACTGAGGTGATGATAGAGAAGCAAGATCCGCCTAACTTATTGCTCAGCAACTGACAGGATGCAGCTGCCGAAAGTCGATCATTCGAAAAGACATGGCTCTGGATCCCTTTTTCGCTGGGCGTATAGAATCTCCGAAATCAAACAGAATAGCAAAGGCCTCTCGCCACAAGATGTGGGGGAGATTTCACGAGCCTTTACTAGCATTGAGAACACTGAGGGCGTCGAGGGTTGGGAGCAGTTATACAGCTTGCTCTTGCTTCAATCCATTATTTGGATTGTCTGCCTTCCTCATCTTCCTATGGACGACCGAGGCATTGCTCTGGTTACCGACCTTTCTCGTGTGCACATTAACCTACTCTCTAGCATACTAGATGCCAATGCGGTATTTTTCTGGATCTGGGGCTACGGGGCCTTCCATTCTGCCGTTATGCAAATCTTCACACAATGTCTCATCAAAACGACACGACCTAGTCAGAGCGGTTTTTCTGCCGGCAAATTCTTTTCAGTGGCGACTGGAGTGCTTCAAAGAGTATCGGGAGAATTCTCAGGGCTGCGGAGGCACGCAAGTCTACTCCAGTCGATGGTGACCATGGTGTTCCCAGAGAAGGTGGCCTACATCCCCTCTAGTGGTTTTTTCCCCAGAAGTGTGCTTATACATTCTGCAGGGCCACGAGGTAACAGACCTGGATATTGACTTCCTAACAGGATCAAATACCTTTGACGTTTGTAAGGCCGCTTTAGTTCTTAGTAGTATGGCGAGTCATTCATAGATGCTCGTGCAAGACTACCTTTTGGTTCCGACAAGGCGGGAAATCAAGTCTGTCTGAGGGAGTCTTCGTGAATCTGTTACTAGCATTCGCCTTGAAAGTATGAGACCCCACTCGCTACTATTTGAGGAACTAAGCTTCTGTTACCTACATCATAACATTTCAGTACTTTACACTCAATATCTAACTACAGATCTTAGTTGGGTTCAACCAGAGCTAGAAACTACCATACATTGAGGTAACAAATGGAAAGAAGTCCCTAGGAGGTATAGGGTGATATGAAACAGGAATCCAATCTTGAATTAATTCCTCATCAAAAGTCTCAAATGCAGATCTTTTCTATTGCGAGATTCTAACTCATATGTTATAGGATATGATTTGACTGTAAACTTTGGTCTATTATGTTATGGCCACTGCTTTAGCCAACTAATTCAAATGTATGAATCCCTATCTAACCCAGTCAGCTCCTCCATTCACAGGTATCAGCTGCGCAGTAATGAATCTGGAAGCATCAGATGTGAGAAAGAGTGTCACTGGAGCAAGGTCCTCCTTTGCGCTTCCCAGTTTGCCACCTAGAGGAATCCTCCTTTGCTGGATAGCATCATGTTCGAGTAGACCTTCTGCCGTGTAACGTTCGCGATGCTCAATATACATCTCAGTCCACACTGCAGGAAGTACCGCGTTGACCCTTATGTTATACTTGCCCCACTCATGAGCGAGAGTCCGGGTGAGCGAGTGCACTGCCCCCTTTGACGCAGAGTAATGTACGCCATTCACGTATGGACTCAAGCCGTTATCAGACCCAAAGTTAATGATGGAGCCTCCGTTTGCCTTCAGGTAAGTGAAGGCGGCTTGCGCAGCAAAGAACGTCCCCTTGACATTGACATTAAGGATGAGGTCAAGGTCTTGCTCTGTTACATCTTCGGCAGGGGCAGCCCTCTCGACACCAGCACAGTTATGGAGAGAATCAAGCCCACAGAGCTTGAGAACAGCTTTAGCAACAGTTTCGAAGACTTCCGTGCGATTGCCAATATCCACATGAAAGTAATAAGCTTTCCCGCGCTCATGTTCGGATAACTCGCGGGCCAGTTCGTTGCCCTGTGCATCCAGAACATCAAGTATAGCGACATGTGCCCCGTTCTCAACAAGACGGCGCACATTTTCAGCGCCGATGCCCCTGGAACCGCCGGTCACGATGACCTTCTTCCCAGCAACACTGAACATGTTTGCGGATGTGCCAGCGAAGATACAAGCTGCTGTCTAAGTTCCAAAGATCGGTAAGACCCCAAAAGCTGGCAATGCAATTGCGAAGAATAAGTCGTTAAAGGGAGTGAAGGTCGTAATTATGGGCGTGCGAAGCCACCGTTGAGATTTCGAACCTCGTCCTCAGGCCTTGTTGCCCCGCTCGAAATCAAGGCACAGGTGCGGCTATTGCCGCCAACCTCGAAGCCGAGTCGGGCATTGCCGCTGCCCCTGGGAATGCCTCGCTTGTTGCCTCCGATTTGCGGCCTAAGAATGACGAGACTTGATACGCTAGTCCGCTAGTACGAGGTAAACTTGTGAATTCCAGTTGTTATATTTGAAGTATTCGTGTCGTGCTTAGAGCTCCGCCCTAGTTCCTCACCTCTACCCCTTCTTTCATGTATTGAATGATCCTGAGATTGTTTAAGAGGAGCGCAACACATGATCAACTCTCAATCTAACTGGAATGACGCCTCACAAAATCCTCATACTACCCGGCGACGGTATTGGTCCCGAAATCATCGCCGAAGCTGTCAAGGCCCTGCATGTCGTCCAGAAAGCGCAATGCGGGCAATTTGAGTTCCAGTATGAGCTTATTGGAGGTTGTAGCATCGACAAACACGGTGTAGCTTTGACTGCGGAAGTCCTGGAGGCGGCCAAGGCGAGCGATGCCGTCTTGTT
Source organism: Nectriaceae sp. PG4201 (assembly GCA_023628695.1). Lineage (NCBI taxonomy): Eukaryota > Fungi > Ascomycota > Sordariomycetes > Hypocreales > Nectriaceae > Nectriaceae sp. PG4201. The sequence continues at coordinate 33,077 of JAMAKE010000089.1, read as the reverse complement.
CGGTTCCGTTGGAGGGCCGAGATGGTATGTCAGACCCCCATTCAATAGGGCTCGCGGATCATTCATTAAATGTAACATGCAGGGGAGCGGGCAAAATCCGACCAGAAGAGGGAATCTTGAATTTGCGCAAGGGTCTCAATAGTTTTACTAACCTTCGACCGTGCAAGTTTGCAAGCAAATCGCTTGTAGGGAGCGGCGTTATCCGACCAGAAGTGACGGAGGGGACCGATTTTATGCTCGTTCGTGAGAACTGCGGAGGTGCATATTTCGGGCCTAAGGTTGAGGAAGATGACTTTGCCTCGGATTCCTGGGCCTACTCGCGATCAGAAATCGAGCAGGTGGCGAGGATCGCTGCCGAGTTGGCACTGGAAACCAACCCCCCTCAGCAAGTCATCTCTTGTGACAAAGCCAACGTCCTAGCTTCGAGCCGGCTATGGCGCCGAGTTGTCAGCGAGTTATATGAGAGAGACTATTCCCAAATTAAACTATCTCACCAGCTTGCTGACAGTGCTGCCATGTTGATGGTTAAGAGCCCCCGGTCTTTCAACGGCGTTGTACTTATGGATAACACGTTAGCATTGTCCCACATTATTCGACCCATCTCAACAACAGCTAACAAGATGTAGGTTTGGTGATATCTTATCTGATGTCAGCAGCGTCATTCCGGGATCTCTAGGGCTGTTGCCTTCCGCCTCCATTTCAAGTACCGACGCAAAAGCGAAGGGTGTTGGCATTTATGAACCGATCCATGGGAGCGCACCAGACATAGCTGGCAGAGGTGAGCTCCTTTCTATGAGCAAGATAGGAAATGGGAATTTCTAATCGAGTATAATCTTCATAGGTATCGCTAACCCCGTTGCTACTATTCTCGCCGCGGCGATGATGTTAAAATATTCATTTAATATGCATAAAGAAGCCCGAGCCATCGATCTTGCCGTTGCAAAGGTGCTTGACTCCAAGGAAATTGGAGGACTTGAAATCCGAACAAGGTATTGTGGTTCAAAAATATGATTCTTGGAGTTTCTCACTGACAGGAGGTCAGTGATCTTGGTGGTAAGGCGACAACTCCTGAAATGGGCGACGCCATCTGCTCGGAGTTGGAGAAGATTCTCCTGGAACAGAAATTACAAAATGGAGATTATTGAGGCGCCAAGTAGCATTACAGAGGTTTCATGCCAACTTTAGGAAGGATAGTGGGCAATGCCTACTTTCGGCATGAGATAATAGATCTTTGTAGATGCTCCATATAATTCATGTATTCTCGACACTCAAATTACACTGTTATAGACTGTTGAGCTGGACGGTGTCATTTTCGAGGGTTATATCTAGATTGTTGTTAGGGTTCAAAGCTTAAAAAGAAGGGCACCCCTGAGCCTTCCAACCGGTTGTAGATGCCTAGCAAAGATGCCGCCTGCTTGGACGATAGATATGTGCTCTCTTGTATGAGGTGTTGTAATATAAGTATAGTGATTTCAAGGAACTGTGAGCCCGATATCCGCTAAGGTATCGAACCTTTATTGAATCTCTAGCTTAAATTGAATAGTAGGAAATTCCGGATGGATTAATGTCACTTCTATTACTCTCTTCGCTAAGCCTACTGATTCGCATCCGCTCGCCTTAGTACTTGGCTAGAACGTTCACTCTCAGTCCTAATCTTCCAACTAAACTCATAAGTCTTATAGGCGTCTTCGTAGGTTGATAAGATCTTGTTCGGCATCAGGGCATCTTCACTGCCAGTCTGATCGGAGTCAGCGACTGTACATAGTATCGCAGCAAACTCGGAAGAGAACGGATCGTCGTTTGGGTAAGTAATGGCTGTCTCTTCCTCCGATTCTGGCGTTCTATTGTAGAAGTTTAGTAACGAACAGCAAGCACTCAGATTACTTTTCGAGATTTCCAAAGGATGAATCTCACCGCACATGAAGCGTAGGAGTAGTGTAAAGATCTCTCAGCCTGAGCAAATAGCCATCGGCTATGATCACGATTTCGTTGGAGTATTTGATACCGTGTAGAGCAACGTTGTGGCTTAAAGATCCTAGTGCCCCATTCTCAAACTTCCTACAAAGTGTTAAAAAGAGTATACTGCCTGAAACTTCGACACATACCAAATCGCCGAAGTACTTCTGGGGATTCTCTCCTCTGCTGGGATGGCAGATTCATCGATAGCCAAGGCTGATAGCTTCCCTGCCGGCTCATAGTGCTCAAGTGCATATGCCTGCACAGTATCCATGGCTACTTCGCCGCCGAGATATCTGCAGAGATCACAAAAATGCGTGGCCTGTTCAACAATCGGCCCACACTGTTTGGACTTGTCGAACCAATCGACCTTTCTAACCTTCGAGTAGGCCATAGTATATCGCGCGTGGATAGACATAACAGCCAAGTTGTTTCCCCTTATTATGGATACGGCTTTCTGGATCACCTTAAGATACCGCAGCATGTAGCCTACGGAAACAACGTTTCCAGATGTCTTGAATAGCTCTACAACTCGAAGCGACTCTTTTGGTAGTGCTGTGGAGATGGGCTTCTCGCTGAATATAGCCGGGCCGGAGCCGAAGAAGGATATTATTTGTTCCTCTAAATTCCGCCCTGGCAACGAGGTGCCACGGTAATGTGGCGGCGTGCCGAGGAGAATAAATTTGGGGGTGACTTGTTGCGCTGTAAGAGCAGCAGCAGCTTCATCCAAGGTGGTGAAATGGCGTGTCTTCTCGTAGCATGCCACAGCGGATGAGCTTTTCTTTTGCCCCAGGACTTGTTGCACCCTTTCAGTAGAAGGATCAACAATGCCTACCACTTGAAGCTGAGCTCCGAGACACTTCTCTATCCGCAGCGAATGATTCCAGCGCACGTTATCGTTGCCAAACGCAATATTACCCTAAAAGGGCCGTCACTTGTCAGCAAATCTTCCCCTCAGACTTTGTTACAGGCCTTTACTTACGGCACCAATGAAAAGGACGGGACATGTTCCCTGGGATTTGCTGTTTGAAGCCATCGTGGAGTGTGGGAACGGTACCGATTCGTTGCCAATGATCGCAAGCGATTCCTAGTAACACCATAGGGTGTAATTGAGCCATGGTTTATTAAAGCTTTTTATGTTACTTATCATCACTTTAGCTTCGAGTGAGAAAGGTGCTCGGAGAAACCGGCTCCGGGCCGATCTCGGCGTTGAAAGGTCATGTGCCTGTCTTGGTGAAGAATCGGAGTACCCGGCGCCGATTCATACGCGGGGTTTGGGAGACTCCTAGAACAGCCAAACTACCGGCCAACAAGGGGCTATCCGCTGTTGGAATGTCTGGAGATGAACGACAGTTGCACGGCATGCAGCCTCGACGATTAAAGGCCTGCCGGACCTGCCGCCGGCAGAAGATGAGATGTGAGGGGAATAGTGAGACACCCTGTCCACGATGCATCAATGCTGGGGTAGAGTGCGTCTTCGACCTTGTAGAACGGAGAGAGCAGCCTGAGGGGAGCTCAGGAGTAGCGCATAAGCGAAAGTAAGCTACATACTCTGCGACTTATATCTTTACTATCTTGTTTCATTTCTTCTCAGTCGCTTCCTTTCCGATGAGCCGCTAATCACATATTGCTCACAGGCTTGACGCCCTTCAAGAGGAAATTCAGACGCTCAAGGATCAGATGCATACAATTGTCCATTTGGCTCAAAAGCCCCGACACGATCCCCCGGACACCTCCGGAGCGGCTCGGCCTGCTCTTCCACCGCTAGACCGGAGCCCGGAGCCCTTGGTAGTATCATCCGCAAACATACCGGGAGAAAGGCCTGATAGCGTCGAAGACACAAACCAGCAGGGACAACAGCAAGCCTGGCAAAATGGAGACTCTTCCACAGATAACCATGGTACCCAGGATGGCTTGGCTAACCGTGGCGAAACAAAGAGTGACGAAAGTCCTGGTGACTCTCAAAAGAGTCTCCCAGCGAGAAATGGCGCACAATCAAAATACATGGATCAGATCACTTGGAATGCCCCTTTATCTGCTATTCACGCTCTAACACCACCCTTCTCGACTACCTCAGACGGCTTTTACAATGTTCAGCCTTTTACTTCCATGGATGAACGCCTAGCGAGTTCCCCGGTGGTTGTGTCCTCGAATGACAGTGGACGGACCAGCCTTCCAACAAAGGTAGATTGTATCTCACAAATGTTTGAAGATGAATCACATGCTCGTAATCTCCTCTCACTGTAAGAGTTAGTCCCCTGTGTTACATTGGGATCATACTAACAAACAAACCTCTAAGTTATTTCGGAGGTGGCAACCCATTCATTCCAATGTTTGATCCGACTGCTGATACATTCGACTCATTACGAAGGCGCTCTCCCTTCTGTCTTGTAACAATACTGTACGTGGCGCTCAGTCAGAACTACGGCAGCCTGGTCACTCATGTCAGAGAGAAACATTCCGATTTGAGAGACATCGCTTACAATGAAGCACGTCGCCTTGCATCCGAGAGTCTATTTGATAACCCAGCAGCGCTCGAGAGTGTGCAGGCAATGATAATGCTCGCGGCGTACTCAGAAAAAGTTTGGTTTGCGATCGGACACGCGCTACAAATGGCGTCAGATCTGGGTATTGACACGGCCATGGATCGACTCAATGAGCGAGAGCCGACATCTCCATCAGAATCGTACAAGCTCCACCGACAGGCGCGAACCTGGCTTGTTCTTCACCATTTGGAACGAGAGCTCGCATTTGGAACTGCAAGACAACCTCGTATGCCCCTCATCAATCCTACTTCTCTCAAAATGTATTTGAGTCACCCATTTATGACCTCCTCTGATATGAGATATGCTGCGATCATCGAGATTGTTCAACTACGTGGTATGAATCAGTTCAACTGTCACACTTAATATGCATAACCGCCATTTACTAACTGAATACAACAGGAACTTGGCTTTCCCAAATCGATTCCATCTCATTTGAGACGACACCCCCTGTTTCCTGGGTTGGTGGCAATGAGCGGCGCATCGAGGCTTGGTATCAGCACTGGGATGCTCAACTAGAAGGTAGGTTACGCTTTGGCTATACCATGACTACTGGTCCCCCTCCCCCCAAACAGTCATCCCTTGTTTCTGCTGCGGGAAGAGAGATTTTATTTGGTTTAACACGCTGACTTGAGAATAGGTCAAGGTGTAGACAGCTCTTGCTTTCAGCGGAACAGCATGCGAATTCTGAAGAGTTACACAACAATAAATCTTTACTGTCTCGTGCTTGGAAAAATGCAGGAAGGAATTCAACAACCATTGCGTCCCCGGGTCAACGAGCTTATGCGACGAACGGCAAATGTTACAATGGAGTTACTTCGATTTATCAGCGGATGTGATTCTTACCGATGGCATTTCAGATGGGCACCGGCATATTCAGCACTAATGCTAACATTCCTCGGTAAGGCGATTGAAAACCGGCAGAATGCCCTCGAATCCTAGCTCACAACAGAATATAGCGATGTTCGCTTTACAGATATGTCGCAAGTGGCCCCAACTCGTCAATAAGCCCGATTTGAGAGTCCGGATTGAATCCGTGATCCAAATGCTACAAACTTATCCGTATAACAATAACGTTGCATACCAAGTTCAGCAAATGGTAACGCTGTCTTCTCTCGACCAAGCGGTCCTTGCAGAAGCACTTCCAGGCGACGTAATGAACCAGGCTGTTGGTAAGGAGGTTATGGAAAATGAGCAAATATTTGACCCCAGCGAATCCGAAGTCTTAGACTGTGAGGGCTTGGATTGGTTCCTTGCATCAGGATATTTAGAAAATTGGTCGTTTCTTGAGCAGAATACGCCTTTCATGCCTTCTCTATAGCATTGCCCGGGTGTTCGCTATCACCTACCACAAAAGTTTTGTAGATCCTCGCACTTGATTTTGAAGAGGCTATATTAGTCACATTGTTAGTTGACTTCCATGGGCTTCTACATACCGAATACAGCACCTTGTAGATTGTCTCTAGTAAAAGACGGTACACACCTTCGATACCAGATTCTTAGTATTACTAAGTTGACAACATAATCATTTATCTAACTGGTCCACATTACGCCTAGCAAGCGTCTATCGAGGCATTTTGCGGCAAACTACAAGATTGCAAGAGCATTGGCAGTAGTTCCAACACCGCCCTTTACATTCATAGGTGCGCTCGTCAAGAAAAAGGTCCACTGCTTTCGTGCTGCACATCGCTCCGCAAGCTTCTCAAGATCCCAGTACTCTCCAATCGGGACACCCCAGAGAGCTAAGAGTTTCTCGTGAAGGTAGTAATCTAATCAAGAGTTAGCCCATCTTCGAAGTGTAACTGTTGGGCAGTTATGTGACTCACCTTTGTCTGATGGCCAGGCCTCGAAGGCTGGTTGATCACCTGCCACTGCTGAGAAGTAACAATCGTGCAAGAAATCTAGCATTTCATCGCTCTGTTCCAACCCAATGCACCGTTGAGGGTCATCTGGGCCGAATCTGGCAGGACGAAGATGAAAAGCCTTCCTCTCTTCATCAGTCAGCGACTCATCATTCTTCTGGAATCCACTTCTGATGATAAGAATGTCAGCGACATGGATATCACCGCCTTGACTGGCCGGCCGAAGGTCGATACCTTGGCCCCTTGCAACCTTTACGAGATCTGCGTACGAGATCTTGTAATTGTCATAGTACACTGGTTTAATACCTTCCCCTTCGGCCCATCGTTCATAGTCTAGGAGAACACCCCGACCAGTGATTCCGTGACGAGACCAAGCCTGCATGCCACACTTCAAAGAAGCGTGTGGTCCTTGGATGTCTTCAGCTTTTGTCTAGATGACATAACAAAAAGTCTCATATCAATAAGGATGCGCCTTTAGTAAGGATTATTTGCAAGTATACTTACTCCGTTGTAAAATAACTCCGATGAAACGTGAGCAAACTTTCATCGTTAGCGAAATATCTATGGCGAAGTAAGAGTCCTAAGGGATACCTACGTGCCGAAAGCCGTCCCACTGTGAGGAGCATTGTGGATTTAGGTCATATGTCTCATCGAATGCATGCTTATCAAGCCGTATGATATCGTGCTTGAAAGGAGACCTTCCGAAGGTTGGAGGATCTGGGGTGTCGAGACTTAGACTGCAGGAGATCTAAATTTAGATCATTCATTGCTACCACACGGAAAACCCACACTTACTTGAGAGAAATGACTTCACCATGCTTCGTTGCCGACATAGCCTGAAGTACTCTTTCAGGGGTTTGTAGGTTGAGCCTGCCAAGCTGTTTAGTCGTTAGAAAGGCCCTCAGATCATGCCAAACCCTAGATAATCTCGCTACAGTACCTCATCATCTGGTCCCCAAATCCACGCTGTATCAACAGGCTGGCCCAGCTTTGGCTTCAAGTCCTTCCTTAGTGGGAGCTCCATATCTATTGTTACGAGTGCAATCGATGGCGAAATGTGAGTGGTAAAAGAGGGAACGGTGATAACTGGAAGTTTCTACGAGCCCTTTGACCCTTTAACATTGCGCGTCACATGGAAATTGAGCCGGAGCCGGGGCCGGGGCCGGAAGAGCCGGGTTCGCGTAACCAATTTACATTCGGAGCACACGTGTCCGGGTTCTACGATCTCGAGAGTGAATAATCTCTGAATATAATTAAACTCTTGTTTGGAGTGGAATAAACTCATAGTGGTTCAATGTTCTGATCCGACATTATATTTGTAATGGATAGTTGCTTTACGCCCACTCCACACATTGTCAACCTATCGTGGCTGTTGTACGTGCGAAGCCTGGAAAGACCTTCATGCTTTCTGATGGAAATAAATATGTTCAAGATTCTGTTGAAGGGCTTCCAAGGTAGTCTTCAACTTTTGTGGCCTCCTCGTTGTCACAACTAAGTATTGCTCGCGCACGTTTGACAGGGTATCAAAAGGGTACAGATTCTCTTCGGATTTTAGTCACAAAGTCACTTTGGCTTGCGTTATTGAGATATCCCATTCTAATTCTTTTTCCATCTACCTTAGATGTGTTGTCATGTTGGGATGCTTCTTCATACCATAATATGATCTTACAAGTTACTGGGCATATTTCTACACTGGAATAGACCGGGAGGGTTGCAAACGATAGGTAAAGAAAGGACTGTTTAATATAACGCAGATCTAAACGTGACCGTTGACTTCATAAGTACAGAAGTATCAATTTACTACCCTGAACGTCTAATCTGCACTACCACTATGGAAGAGACACAATGGTATCTCGTATTATTTCTTTCAACTCCATCCCGTCTCTCAAGAAAATGCGCAGACTTTCATCAATCTTCTCAGAAGCCATCTGATCATTGAAGAGATCAAATCGAAAGCGGGCTTCATCTTCTGAATACAAACTATTGAAGGTGGCCGTGCTGCTTTTTTCTAGCATCTGGGTTAGTTAAAAGGTCAAAAATTTATTGCATCTATTTTATCACGTACCTTTCTTAGAAACAAGAAGGCGACGAACAGGGTGATCTATTTCCTTAAGCTCCTCCAAGATTCTGACATGCATAGTCATTAAGTCGACGCCGGCAAGATGAATACATTCATCCACATTGCGAAGGCTCGCTGCCATAATCTCAGTATTTGATCCCTGTGAAGTGTAGTACTCGTGAATGTCCATCACAAGCTTGACGCCAGGATCCTGAGCACCTGAGTAGTCTTGATCAGGGAAGGATTTCTGATACCAATCCATGGTTCGACCAACAAAGGGCGAGATAAGAGTTGCGCCAACCTCCGCAGCTAGCTTCGCCTGGACAAGGGAAAATATTACTGTCATATTACAGTGAATACCCTCTGTCTCAAGAATCTTACAGGCCTGGAAACCTTCCCAAGTTGAGGCAATCTTAATTAGCACCCGCTCCTTAGGCACTCCAAGCTGTTTGTAAAGCGCAATAATTTCCCGCGCCATCGCAACGGTCGCATCTCTGTCAAAGGAATGCATGGCATCCACCTCGGTTGAAATTCTGCCGGGGATGCACTTAAGAATTTCACTTCCAAACCATACGTGGACTCTCAGCAACGCGTGTTCTACCTGTTGGTCGGTAGTTTGGGCCTTCTCATTTCCATATCGCGCAGCGGTGTCAATGATATTCCGAAACTGTGGGAGTTTCGCTGCATTCAATATATGTGATGGGTTTGTTGTTCCGTCCTGAGGCTTGTAAGCGGCCAGAGCGTTGAAGTCGCCAGTATCGGCCACAATCGTGGTGAACTGGCGTAATTGCTCAAGGGTTGACATTTGGTATGAGTTGGTACTGCTAATGAAAGCAATATCTAGAGACAAGAGGAGAGCAGATAGGACTATGTCGACTGAGCTAGGATAGAGATATCCTGTTTCGGTCCTGATAACTGGTTTGTATAAGAGCCTCTCCGATCTTCACTTCCTCCTGGAACCGGAGCCGGATGTCTCCGAGTTTGCCGAAACTCCAACTTCTGAAAGCTAGTCAATTGCTGGAACTACCGGCGCCGACCGGCTCCGGTAGTCCAGGAACTCTCCGAACCGCCGTTAAGACAGCTAGTCTAGTCCTCAGACAAAAAGGCTTTCCAACATTTGGGAGCGCATTCAAAACTCAAGTAGACGATCTAGGTTATATTTTTCATCACACAACAAGCATATAACAAGCATATACAAAGCCCAGAGCGTCATCTGAGGACCGACTACGCTAAAGATCTCTCTGGCATTGCGATACGCTTAACTTGACATTTACTTCTCATAAAAATGGTAGCTCCTCTTACTCCGAAGGTTTGAACATTTCTCTTGAAGTTACGAGGAGCATATTACTCAATTATTATGGATATAGATCCAGAACCAGTCGTTGCTACGATATAAGTCATTCGTCAATGGAGACTGGATATCTGCAGCAGATGGCCAGACATTCCCAGTCTATGGTAATTCCTTCTCCGAGTTGTTCGATATAAATTGCCGTTCTAAGTCAAGATGCAGATCCTGCTACAGGCCATCTCATTGGGAACTGCCCAGAGCTAGGCCCTGATGAGGTGGAAATTGCTGTCCAGGCGGCAACTACTGCGCAAGAGACTTTCCAATTCTCCGATACGCGTTTCCGGGAGAAGATTCTGAAGGAATGGGCACACCTTATGCGCGAGAACCAGGAAGACCTAGCCCAAATCGTCACTTGGGAAAATGGCAAGCCCCTGCCAGAGGCGCGAGGAGAAATCGCATATGCTGCCGCATTTTTAGAGTGGTTTGCTGGAGAGGCCATTCGCACGTACGGTGATCTCATTCACTCTAGCGTTGCTTCAAATCGTTCCGTGACAATGCGAAAGCCTGTAGGGGTTTGTGGCTTGATCACGCCGTGGAACTTTCCTGCTGCCATGATCACGAGGAAGGTAGGGGCGGCAATCGCAGCGGGATGTGCCAGCATCCTCAAGGCATCTGCAGAAACACCCTTGAGTGCTTTGGCTCTAGCAGAGTTAGGTGCCAGAGCTGGAGTGCCAAATGGAGTATTCAACGTTGTGACGGCTGATAAGAATATGATTGAGGTAGGCCGGGCGCTCACAGACAACAATCTAGTTCGGAAAATCTCATTTACTGGCTCGACGCGGGTTGGAAAACTGCTGATGAATCAATCATCATCAACTCTGAAGAAGCTCTCGATGGAGCTCGGTGGTCTGGCGCCTTTCATTGTCTTTGAGGATGCCAACATAGGCGACGCCGTAGAGGGTGCTATCCCTTGCAAATTCCGATGTTCCGGCCAGACCTGTGCTTGCGCTAATATTTTCTTTGTCCACGAGTCCGTGTACGACGAGTTCGCCAGCAAGCTCATCAAGAAGGTCGAAGAGTTCCGCCTTGGGAACGGCTTTGACCTTAACACCACCCATGGGCCGCTCATTAACGAAAAGGCAGTGGCCAAAGTGGCCGCGCAGGTTGAAAACGCCAAGGCATTAGGAGGCCGGATAGCGATAGGTGGACGGGCCGCGACTGAGCTCGGTGGCCGTTTCTTCCAGCCAACCGTCATTTTGGATGCTACGGTCGAGATGGACTTCACGCGTGACGAGACGTTCGGGCCCGTTGCAGGCCTTATTCGATTCTCGTCTGAGGACGAAGTTATCAAGCTCGCCAACCGCTCCGATGTTGGACTCGCAGGTTACTTTTATAGTAACGATGTGAAGCGATGCTGGAGGGTTGCAGAGAAGCTTGAAGTTGGATTAGTCGGTATCAATGCCGGTAAGTCAGTTCATTAACTGTGATGAGTGCGAAGTAGATTAACTTGTCCAGGTCTCATCAGTGATCCATCTATCCCATTCGGCGGAGTAAAGCATAGTGGTTTCGGGAAAGAAGGAAGCAAGTATGGAATTGAAGAGTACACAGTTGTCAAGACACTTACCTTCGGGAACGTAATCTAGAGCAGGCTCAGATAGTTAGAATATGATTATGAAGTTGAAAATGAGTTTATCGTATTACTTTTAGGAGAGCATATAGTCTTCGTGCTAGGTAGCTGTTCCAGAATATCATTGTGGGTGAGGTTCCCAGCCATACCAAGGATTCGCTTTTTCCTTGCCTGACCTACACATATTTGACGCATTATCGCCATATCCGTAGCCTCCACATTGGAGGTTGTGATTAGGCTCGTCGAAAGACAGTTGTACAACAAGCCTACGCCTCCACACGTTCCTACAGTCCAAGAGTTTTATGTGATTAGTGAGTCGTCTGTTCAGGATTACCTTTAGGAAAACTACCTAACGGCTCATGAGTCTACAATAAAACATGTACTAACTTGGATTTCAGCTGCCCCCACAGCCTCCAACTTTAACATGCCTCTGATCCCCATCTAATACTTCGAGGGAACAAGACTTTGCTAGTCGTTCCTATTAACAGGTTGCATTCTAATAATCTTGTCACAGTTAAGAAGACATAACGGGTCGTAGGCTTGCTTCAGCTGAGAAAATATATTAACAAGTAATTTCCTACTAGGAGATAAATGAGTGTCTTACCTTTCGCATAGCAGCAAGGGTGTCATCGCCAAGCTCCTTAGGGAGGTAGTCCCTCTTTACTAGACCCACACCATGCTCTCCCTGTGCCATACAGTAATTAGCACACTAGAAACCGCAATCCTGGAACGTAAACAAGCTTACAGTGGCTGTTCCTTCCATTTCCAACGCACGATTGACCATGCGATGGACAAAGTCCTCAGCAATCTTCCTCTGTTTGTCATTGTAGAGCAAGAAAGTATGGAAATTGCCATCACCTACGTGACCAACAATAACACCTTTGAGCCCGCTCTCGTGGAGCTCCCTTTGAGCTGTTTCAATAGCGTCAGGAAGTCGTGAGATTGGGACTGCGACATCTGTGGTCCAAACATGTTCCCCTTCACCTTTAGTGGACGAGATACTCCATAAGGCCTGATGGCGAGCGGACCAGAGCTCCTCCCGTTCCTCTTTACTCTGGGCAAAGTCGAACGAAAGACAGCCAGCCTTCTCGGCCAGTGCCTTGACCTGACTTATCTGTTCCTGAATTCCAGTTTTGGTGCCACCAAACTTGAAGAATAGAGTGGGGGAAGGCTGCCACTGCCGCGAAGTGGCACCGGTGTTGTTGATCATCCGCATGCAGTCTTCATTGAGAATCTCAACCGCAGATACTGGTATACTATTACTTACCACTTGCGAAACGCAACTCGCAGCCTCATGCACATTGCTAAAACTGCATACCGCGACTGACTCGTTCTGCGGTAATGTTGTTAACTTCAACGTTGCCTCCGTCACGAGACCGAGCGTGCCCTCGCTGCCGATGAACAGCCGTGTCAGATCATAGCCGGCAGAACTTTTGCGAGGACGCTGTCGTGTCTTGATCACAGTACCGTCAGCCATAACGACGGTCAGAGATAGAACCCATCCGCGCATTGTTCCATAATGATAAGCATTAGTGCCGCTGCAGCCTGTGCCAACCATTCCTCCAATCATGGCACCCGGGCCGGGATCCGGAGGAAAAAAGAGGTTTTCATCGGCGAGCTCGTCGTTTAACTCTTGCCAATTCACTGCAGGTTGCACAACAACATCCAAGTCATCTTTATGTAATGCCAGTATCTTGTCCATGCGGCCAAAGTCAATGCAAATACCTCCTCGTGTCGGTTCGAAATGACCCTCCAGACTTGTTCCTCCGCTGTACCCTGTTACGGGAATTTGGCGCAAATGGCATACCTTCATTATCTTAGAGACCTCTTCCGTAGATGCTGGGTATACGACGCAAAACGGGATGTTTCCAGGATCGCCAGGATGACTTGACCAGTCCGATGTCGAATGTGATTTCAAGTCTCCTGTCTGAGTGGCAACGTTATCCACGCCCACGATTTTAGTTAACTCGCTGAGAACAGCCTCCATTTCGGCCTTTCCGGGCTTATACTTGGGGGGCATACGCGAATCCGCAAGAGGCAAGGTTGAGTTCAAGTCCAGCACTGGTGTATGAGAATCTTGTCCTCGTCGATTTCCGAGGTAGTAGCCGGATATAGCTGTTAGGGCAAGCACTGGTCGTAACACGAGTCATCAATGAAAATTCGTAGAGAGTAGCAGCAGTCGCGGTTTTACCCCCAACCACCTCGAAAAAAAAGGTCAACTCTTACCGATTGATCCCGCAACGTATTTTCTAGGTGATGTGGATTTCTGGTGACTCGAGTAGTTCCTCATATTAGCCAGCCTCGCAGGTAATGGAGTTGGCCCCGGCCGTCTCAAGCAGGTCCAAAGGCTTCTTCCATTTCGACCGAGCGGTTGTGAGACTGCTGTGCTTCTGTAGAACGCCATTGTGTAATATGCCGCTAAATTGAATGCCCAGAACTTAAAGGCAGAGAGACCCAGAAACTGGTTAGTGAGAGATAGGATGGAGTACGGCTCCTTATATTTATAGCTACTCTCGCCGCGGTGGCAGATTAGACTAAACGACTAAAAGTATGAATTACGTACTCATGATACTTTTGGCGGATTTCTCCTGACGGAACGCCTTGAGCGGGACGCATCGGCGACGTTGCCGACGAAGAGATATCGGTGGCATGCGCAACTACCCGTCTAGCACGGCTCCGAATATCCCGGGGCTGCGGATATCCTCCCCCGTTGCTCCACATTGGTATGAACGTCGATCAGAACCTTTTCAGGATCAACTTTACCGGACTCAGCTGCTTGACGTCATAGTTTTAAGACTAAGAGCGCCATTCACCATCCACAATCTTGAAATCCGGTAGCGGAGCATCAACATTTGGTGCGGGGCAAGGGAATGGAACAGATTCCGTTGGGTCATCCCAATATTACCACTTCCAGCTTGTGCTGAGCTTTCAAAAACAATATTCACTGGTCGAAAGTAGTCGAAATTTGATAAAGTCCATGAGGAGGATAGTAGTAAGTATGCATGGATGTGTAGTCCAGCGGCGCAGAGAACCTGTTGCCCTCTTTGATGAAAGTCCTCACCCTGCTTTACTACGATGTGATTCTCGTGCGTGTATCACGATGATTACATGCTTCTTTAGAGTACTTCGCAATATCAGAATGGTGGAAGTATGCATGCGCTTTTAGTGATAGGCTTGGCCCTAAGCTAGTGAAGCAATATATCAATTCAATCTGCTTGCACGTTATCCTTCCCCGGCCAGCTTTTAGCTGCACTTGCTGAATAGCTTTTCTGAAGATGAAGGCGTCACCCCTCAACCTCAGCAATACCCTGAGCGTCGCTGGCTAGGGCGGCATGATTGAAGTCCTCGTCATTCGAAGGTAGCTGTAAGTGAACTTCAGAGATCGGCGCAGCGGTTATTTCCACCCCACCGTCACTCTCGCACCCAAGTACGTGGCCTCCACAATCCTTACTCGCTGCGATGAAGTGCAAGTGATCCCCTGCGACACTGACTCCTTGCATGAAGCTTGGTGACCTAAATCCTATGATAGTGCCTTTTATATCCTCGAATGTGTGAGACACTTGGCGCTTTCCAAGCTCGGCGAGTCTCTCGTGCGGATACTGTTGCCCACCAACTGTGCGAACCGTCACGGCTTTGAAAAGGCCTTCTATTCTAAAGGCCAAGAAGTGATTCTTGGTCCCTGGTAGAATCTCTGAGAGAATGTCTCCGAACTGGCTTTTGCTCTGTAGTGTGACTCTAGCTGTAACGGAGGGCCGGAAGTCTGTTATCATAGCAAAAGGGGCCAACTGTTGGACACAGGCAGCACCATCAAGAGCTAGAACTGAGCCGTCCAAGTTCATCTGGTAAACCGTGCCATCCACGATTATCATTTCGCCAACCATGTGACGAAATGTACCGAGCCCATGGTTGCCATGGGTTACAAGATCTGAAATTGTGAGCCCGGTCTCAGCAACGCCATCCATGAGTGCCGAGACAACAGAATATTGGAAGAGATGGTTCGATGGCATTTTTGCTGTGGCGTTTTATGTATATACAATTCGATAATCAAGATATACAGTCATTGGGGTAGAGTTTCCTTTTAGACCCGAGTTAGATAGAGATCTGGGAGCTCTAACAATCTTGGGTCTAGTGAGAGACCGCCGAAAAATTTTCGCCCATTCCCCCACTACGTCAGACACCGCTCGCACCGGAGGCATCGGGGAAGTGCTCTGAATAAAACACACGCCTCGTACGCATGAGAGCCTTAGGCATTGCTTAGCTATCGAACCAGAGATGGGTGCCTTGATTATCTGGATAGTTATAATTTTTGGTCTGCGATGTTGTGTGTATTCTAGATTCTTGAGTACATAGCTAGCTGTTAGATTATCAGCCGAGGCTTCTGCGCAGTTATCGACGTGATTATCTCTCTCAGTAGTTTTTTGGTTAAGGAAACTTCGGAGATATTTGTGATCCAAGACAAGTAAGCTCGCAGAAATTCCGAGGTATCCGAGCTTAAATTTAATTGTCACACTCCAAGCGGCGTTTATCCTCCGCTAACAAGAAGAGAAGTTTCCCTCTAACATTACGTCATAAATCAAATTCATATCCCTCAACACCGTTAAAGAGGTGGGCTTAGGCTTCTGGAAAATAAATAATTTTCACTAATCGTTGGGTGCTATTTGGACGTCGCTTGAACATCCCCATGGTTTTTCTTGCAACCCTGAGCCACTCCCTGCGACATATCAGCTCAATTGCTTCAAGTGGTACTTCGCCATGGCAACCGAGACGGTTCAGATTGTGATAGATTCTCTGTTGGCGGCTGGGGTCAAATATGTGTTTGGAGTGCCCGGCGCCAAGATAGATTCTGTCTTCGATGCACTTAACGATCACCCAGAGATCAAGCTGGTTGTTTGCCGCCACGAACAGAATGCCGCGTTCATGGCAGCCGCCATCGGAAAGATAACCGGCCGCCCTGGAGTATGCATCGCGACCTCCGGCCCGGGAACCAGTAACCTAGTCACCGGCCTTGTGACTGCCACAGATGAAGGGGCGCCAACGGTAGCAATCGTGGGCAGTGTCAAACGAGCACAAGCACTGAAGAAGACACATCAGAGCTTGAGAGGCGTAGAGCTTTTAGGCCCTGTTACGAAAAAAGTTTCGGCTGCCGTCATCGAAGATCAAGTTGCGGAGATTATGCTCGACGCGTTCAGGGTTGCCTCTTCCCACCCCCAAGGTGCCACAGCTGTGAGCCTGCCCATCGATATTATGACGAGAAGAGTTAGCAAGTCTACCATTCCTGCATTTCCAGCGAAGATGTTTTCCCCGCCAGAGTATGGGCCAGCATCCGACAAAGACCTGGATACAGCCAGGACGCTGATCCAAGCGGCCAAAGCACCAATCCTGTTTCTTGGTATGCGCGCCTCGGATCCAGCGGTTGTGGAGGTGGTTCATTCATTCCTCCGAAAACACCCTATGCCAGTCATTGAAACATTCCAAGCTGCTGGGGCCATATCTGAAGAACTCGCCCATCTTTTCTATGGTCGAGTCGGTCTCTTTCGCAACCAACCTGGTGACAAACTCATTGACCAATCAGATTTGGTTGTCACTGTCGGTTTCGATCAGGCAGAATATGATCCAGATCTCTGGAATACCAACAAATGTTTCGATATTATTCATTTAGACATCATGGCAGCTGACTACGGATTTTACTATGCCCCTAAGCTGGAACTTGTCGGCTCCATCACCGAGAATATTTCGATTCTCACAGAACAGCTCACTAGTACTGCCCGCTTGCAAGAAACAGTTCATGCAAAGGCCATCCTCGCTGAGGCCCGCGCTTGGGAGACTAATCAGAACGCCCTACTTCAAGGCGAAGGTCTCATCCACCCTCTATACTTCATTCGACTTTTCCAACAACTCATCCCAACTTCCACAACAGTCATTTCAGATGTCGGAAGCGTTTACATCTGGCTATGTCGCTACTTTTACTCCTATCGACCGAAAACATTTCTCATGTCTAATGTGCAGCAGACCTTGGGTGTTGCACTGCCTTGGGCGATTGGAGCTTCTCTTTGCCAAACGCCGACACCATGTTCAAGAAAGGTGGTGAGCATTAGTGGTGATGGCGGCTTTATGTTCAGTAGCCAGGAGTTAGCCACTGCCGTACAGATGGGATGCAACATTACACATTTCATTTGGAACGATGGGAAGTACAATATGGTGGAGTTTCAAGAAGAGGATAAATATGGTCGAAGCGCTGGTGTCGACTTAGGTGGCGTAGATTTTGTCAAATATGCTCAAGCATTTGGAGCCAAGGGTCTGAAAGTCACTAGCTCTGCAGACTTGGATATTGTGATGAAGGAGGCTCTGCAGTACGAAGGAGTCTGCGTTGTGGACGTGAGTATTGATTATTCGCATAATCATGAACTGATGAAACAGGTTGTTTCCGAAGGCTTAGCATGAGTATATTCCCTGGGCTGAGAATACAAAGATCACTCGCATATTAATTAGGGTACTATCTATCAATATTCTTCTAATATACATACATTAGGATAGGAATATCGAGAAAGATGGGCTGTTTATAGAAAAGGATATTTGAAGCGTTTAATATCTAATTTCAACTTAATTACGAAATCTACCTTACTTAAAAGAAAACTTTAACTCGTTAGTTTATCGCCAAACTGGAGGATATCAAGATCAAGGGCGCCTACAAGCTTGCAAGAGGGAGAAGGATCAAGCGTGGACGGTCCATCATTTGCTTGCAACCTTACTAAAGCACGCAAAGACTCGACTCCTCGACAGTAATCATTAAAACATTGCGGGGAAAACAGAATGCAGCCGAAAAGACTAGGAGAAAGTTAGAGGCGAAGTTGGAAAGAAGAGACCTCACTACACAAATCCCAGGCGGATCCGGGACACAGTCGAAGGAGGTTTGGCGCTCTCGAGGAGAGAATCACAAATATACACATTTCCGAGGCAAATCTTAAAAAAAGTATATTAGCATGTTGGTTGCATGGTTTCTGCTTTTGGGCTGTCAACTTGCGAAATATTTTTTGCTTAAATGGCCTGGGAATAGGCTTCTGCTAGCGATGTTTTTGCCTAGATTGTCAGTAATCTTGCACTGGCTTTAACGTAGAAACTACCGTATTTTATTGGAGACAACACACCACAACCCAAAACAACAGTTAGAGTAGTCTAATGTTGAAAACGGACCTCAATATAGTTGCATCGCAACCTTCAATTTGCTTGCACCGCAAGCTATCAATTTAAGAATACTAAGAAAGGCAAGTCAAGAGCAATTTGCTTGATCAAATGGTCTTGATAAATATCATGAAGAAAGAGAGATTTCTAGCTAGAATTAAATCCTCAAAGGAAATTAAAGGAATGACTTGAAGCTGATTGAAAACGAATAGATGAAGCATGCTTGATTTATTCTAAGAGGAGTAAAATCCTCCTTAAGTAGCTAAATGCAGTCTCAAATGAATGTGTTAGCAGGGCCGACCACTGTCACCAACACAGTATAATATTTAGTAATAAACTATCATCCCTTGTAGTCAAAGTACACCGCCATCATCTATTACGCAGCTTCTATTGGAGGAATGAGTTGAGCTATGTCCGTTGCGCACTCGCCCACCCGCAGATCGAACCTTGACTTCCAGCTTCATATAATACCTGCTACATGCTTCCTCCATGGAGAGATTTAGGCGTTTCTACTGTGGTTATTTAGTTCCTACGGAAAGGCAACATCAATGGCGTTGATGATCGCTATGAAAAGCTACCGTCAGTCAGAGCGGAATAACATCCGTCGTCCAATCCCGTTTCTATATTTCCCTATGCACAATGGGTTGGAATCTATTCTCATGGCTCTACTATAAAATCCTCTTAATAGTAGCAGTTTCTCTTTTCATGGTCGGCAAAGTCAACGTCGGCAAAGTCAACGTTGGAATGTCCGACACCTTCGGCTGGAAGTCGTAGTATCCTTATTCATATTTTCATGGCAATCAGAATGAGAAAGATTATTACTACCATCCGGAGACAGTGGTTCGATTGCCAGAGGAAACGAATGAAGCTTTCATAGAGCTGAAGTCATGCTAGATATTCACTCATTAGTGTGGAGTTATTGGACGTCATGGTCTAGCTTGGAGTACAAGATAATGTATGGCTGCCAGATAGTCCATTTGGCAAAATGAGTAGCCAGTCTAAAGATAGCTAAGAGCGAAACTCAACTATGAGATTATTTACAAGACGGCTGGTCTGAAATACCAAAGCTATATAAGAGAGTTATGAGACCCCAAACTTGTCAAACCATATACCTGCCACGATGGTCTTTTGTTTCGGGGTCGCTTGCAGATTTTCCCTACCTAGAAAGTGAGCGCATCGTTTAAGCAAGAGTGTATAAAGTGTCATAAGAGGAGGAACACATGACCACATTCGTTGAGGAGTTGTTATAGAAATGATTGCGAGATGCGCTCCTCCAATTGAGCAATGGTCTTCGGTACCAGCCTCAGTGAAGTTAGGCTGAGTGTTATGGCAATCTCGTTTATTAGAGTCGCAGCGTTTGTTCTGAGAACCCAAGTGAATATAATAGTCGGAGACGACACGCGCGCGAATGGACCCCTGAGCGAGCCCAATTTATGTAAAGTATTCTAAGCCGCGTTGAGTTACCATTAATATATAATAACTACTATATAGAAAGACCCAACCACGTTTGGAAGTGGAGTGCGCGGTGACAAAATGGATGGTTGCGTCAGAATCATCCGTGCTCGTATAGTTTCTCGCCCAATGGGGCTAATATGCCTAATCAAGCCAATAATATGGTGAATGATCGCCACAACCCTTTGATCTGACATATTGGCTTGTTCAAAGTCCTAGTAAATAGTTTGCCAACTAAAAGTAATATGATATTAAGTGTTCTTCTGTCTCCCCCGTTCTTATCATTGATAATTAGAGGCGTTTTCAGAGGCGTTTTCAGAGGCCGAATCTGTTGTTTGGATATTAAGAAAATCAATGAATGTGTGATCTATCAATGAGACATGACTTCGAATTCCCTTAACTAAGATCGGCTGGCCAAGATCTCATAGAGCTTGCCCCTTACGCAATTGAGAAGCACTTTCCAACCACAATATGATATTATCATGTGATACCTGATGTGACGCCTACGTGACATAAGGGTACTCGAATAAGCAATATTGCCGAAAGTAGATCATTTTCGGGAAATGGGTCAGGGTAGCGTGTCAGTGTAATAACAAATCCACAGTCGCAACCCCTCACAACCACATTGCCTACTACCGATTCCAAATGGAGAAGTTGAGATAAAAATCAGCCAGCACAAATGGGCTAATGCTGACATGTTTACTGCCCCTTTGCAAGGACAATGACTACATCTTTCAGTAGTTATTGGTAGCTTCAATTGGTAGCTTCAATCTTATCGGACCGTTGGATCAGGCATTGCAATGCCGGGATTCCGTTCGATGAACGGACTGTTTCAACTTATGTATCTACGCTTCATGATGAACGTTGGTGTATATAAGAGGACTCTCCCACTCTCGAATAGAAAATTCCTATCAAGGGCGATTCGTCACACCTAAATAGGAATCCATGAACATGAAATCTGCAGCCGCTCTTCAACTGGTCATCGCAGCTCTTGCTGGCGTTGGCTCGACTTGCTCAACCCCTGGCAACTATATTGTTACATTCTACGGGTACCCTGACAATGACCCCCCAGGTCCCGCCACTGCTTACAACTGCGGCGGCCGTAACTATAAGGCCGGAGGTTTGTAACGCTGGCACTGTGAAGAGCGATGACTGACCAGAAATCCAGGTTCCGGCACTTACAGTGATCCGCTCACAATTGCCACCGCTCCAGGCGAGCTGAACGCTTGCGAGATCGTGTACCTCCCCTTGTTGACCAAGTATGCTCGTGTCGAGGACAGCTGCGCCCAGTGCGGTAAGCAATTAGTGGATAACAGTCTTGTTGGCAGATCTTACAATGCTAACCCATTCAACAGCCATTGACTGGGGCAACGGCCAACCTCATATCGACATCTGGACCGGCTCTAACAGTGTCAATGGCGGACAGAATCAGATCAACTGTGAGAACAGACTGACTTCTGGTGGACGGTTTTCCATTGTTCGAAACCCACCCACCAACTACGGTGTTGACAGTACGTCTGCTCCGTGCTGTTAAAGCGCCAAGTTCCGTTGGGTTGCTGATATCTAAATAGCTACACCACTCTTCGTGGCTCCCAATACCTGCAATACTAACCACGTCTATCCCGACAACCCAGCTCACTGCTAATTATTACGAAGCATAAATGAATGCTATAGGTTTAGTTCTTAGACTGGTGAGTAGGCGCGCTACTTTCTATTATCGCATAAGCTAACCATAACCTTGAAAGATTGAGTAGGATAGAGTTATAGGCTGCTATTCGAACGTCGCATGGAGTGTCCCTAGAGCCAGACAATATCTATCTTTGAGTACAGTTTAATTCTAGTGTGCTTGGTCTAATTTATTGATGTATGCTTTCACTGTCACTAGAAAAGTCCAGTTCATTGCAAGCTGTGATCGGGTTAGTTGCTACAATCTAACAGGGCTCTTCCTTTTCATCTTTCCCAATGTTGCCGTTAGAAATGACCATAGCTAGTTCAGTGGAGTATCTTGGAAATAGCGCTCTAAGACCTAAAAAGATCCCAACTCGTCCTGTGCAGTTGCTGACGCTCGCTCTTTTTCTCAACGCCAAGGACTAAAGTCCAAAGAAACATAAATATAGAAATTAGTTAGGAAAGATATCGTTTGAACTGCGCAACTTTCTACAATTTTCCGTGCTGGCTGGGGTTTTTTTTAATCTTCTTTTTTACGAAAGAATCGGGTTTCTGTTCAGGTTGCTGTCCTGATAGTTAGCACTGATCCCGAAGTCGGACAAAAAGGGGAAACCTTTAAGATAGACAATACTAATGGTTTCGTTGCTCATTAGATGGATTATTCACTCTGATTCAAAATAATAGGATATATTCAAGGATGAGTCTTTTGCAACGATAATGTAGATAACCAAAGCTACAAAAACACTGCGTAGAATAACAATTGAAGTTAAGTAACCGGATCTCAGAACTTCCGTATTTATTCCTGTTTCATCCGCTAGTAGCTAAAACCACAACTTCTCGTTCGTGGGCAGCTTGTTAGCTTCACAATGCTCCACATACATCCGCCAAAAGCTGAACAAATCCATTATTTCTCTTAGTTTACCATCATCATCGAAGAATTCGATCGAACCTCCAACTGTGAAAATGACCTCGGTGTCCGGGCCCATGGAGAGAGTGTGGATAGTTCCTGGATTCTCAACAATGTAATCACCCGCCGTCGCAGTCCAGGCATACCTGAGAATAAGAACTAGCAGTTAATACTCGATTTACTTGAACGCCGAGGTAGAATACGGTGTATTTGTACTTACTCTGCGTATCCCCATGATCCCCTCACCGTGTATGCTGTAACAGGACCCCGATGTCTATGCTTGCCCAATTCTGCATCCGGAGCAGTTTTGAGTGCGATGACATATGTACCGGTCTTTGCTTCGAAACGGAGCGGCTTAACCCAGATAGTGCCATGCCATTGATACCAGAGCGTATCCGACTTTCCGTTCACATACACATCAGGACAACCGTACTTATCCGCTAGGGTTATCTCGGTGACAATATTGTTCCGGACTCTCTCAGTAACGGCAGTCTTGCCAGGGCGTATCTCGAGAGCCTTGTTTCGAGAACTGTCAGTAATGCCCGACTGTTCCTGAACCTCGACAGCAGGTGCCATAGCGGAAAGTAATGTCAAAGATGGAAATGCTAACTGAAAGGTTGGTAGATGATGTTATCAGATGATGTGCCTGACCCGGTACACATGAAGGATGAAGAGAAGTCGACTTAGGAAGACTTCAGTGTCTCATATCTTATATGCGCCTGTGTTTGTGGCAATGAGGAGGAGCCGGAGCCTTTCATGCGAGAACGCAAGCAGTTCAAAATCGTTGGTACTGACCCTGGTGGCGTGGGTCGTCTTAGGTTAGCGCAGCGCGCTCTCACTTTCCTGATACAGCAAAGCGTCCTCCGGCTTTGCGTCGCATTAGGGCGACAAGAACAGTACATGTAACCGCGCAGTTTCGCTTCGATAAAATGCCTAACTGTGATGATCAACTGATCTGGCATCACATGGTACTGAACAAGTTAGGAAGGTTAGAATTGTGTCAAGCGAATAGTTCCAGGAAGAGTAACTGAAACCTGACTTCCCGCGGCTCAGATGAAGCGGATGCCCTGGATTCTGTATAAATGCCCGTCCAAGCCCGGTATCGACAGGCTTAGCTGGCTCGATAGGTTCATTCGCTGATCTTGACATCTAATCTCTTCGCAAGTTGTAGCTCGTAGGCCAGAAGCACACACCATAATGTCGAATCTCAAGGATAACAACGCTGTCCATATGAGATCGCTCGATTGCGCGATGGAGGACCTATTCCAGTTGTCTGAACGAACCATACTAGGTGAGGGGAGGCAGCGTAAACTCCTACCTAACTATGCTAATGGAGACTTTCCAGTGACTGGCGGTGGTCGTGGCTTGGGGCTCACCATTGCTCGCGCCATATTAGAGTCTAAAGGTGATGTCGTTTGTGTAGATCTTCTGAAAGAACCAGAGGCAGAAGACTGGGGTGAGTAATAGAATAGATGCTCTGCCACTTCATGTTCGAAAGCCGATTGATCGCTAAACCAAAGATTTAGGTAAAGCCCAAGCTACAGCTTCCAAGTTCGGGGCGACCCTGGTATATCGCCAAGCAGACGTCACGGATCCGCAAATGTTGCAATCTGTCGTCGAAGGGGTAGAGGCATCATCTCGTTATCCACTTCGCGGCGTGGTGGCCGCGGCAGGTATCATGGTGATGGAAGATGCGATCAATTATCCCATTGATAAACTACAGAGAGTGTTGTCAGTGAATGTGGCCGGGTGTTTTATCACAGCGCAAGCGGCGGCGCGTTCATTTGCCAAAAACCAGATCGATGGCTCAATCGTGTTAGTCGCAAGCATAAGCGGTACTATCGCCAACAGAGTGCGTTCCTCCACGATGGAGTTTCGTCTGGAATAGCTAATAGTCGAGTTAGGGACTCCACGCGTCCGCATATAACATATCCAAGTCTGCCGTGCTGCAGATGGCTCGTTCCCTGGCTGCTGAATGGAGCACTGGAGAGCAAGGTCCCGTGATTCGCGTTAACACCCTGAGTCCGGGGTACATAAAGTCGAATATGACCGATGCAATGCTAGCAGAGAAAGAAGACATGAAGGCGGAGTGGCAGAGTGGCAATATGCTGGGTAGATTGTCGTATCAAGAAGAGTTCAGGGCGCCAGCCGTATTCCTGCTGTGCGATGGGAGCAGTTATATGACTGGTGCCGACTTGAGGATTGATGGTGGGCACTGTGCGTGGTAGACCAATAGATAGCCGCATGAAATGTAAATGCTATTTCCAAGCCATAAAGGCATTTCAACAAGTCCTGTAAACATCCGGGCATGGGTAAAGACACTAATAAAAATCGCGAGGTGTGCTGATCAAGAGTCCGTCGAGTGCAAGAGGATTTTAATGAGACTACAACGTGAGATGATTGGATGCCATTCGTGATGCCCACTCATCATATTAGAGTTGGAGGGGATTAGCGCCTGGTGGAGACGGATTAACAATGCGGGGTTTCCCCTTGGATCAAGACAAGCCGACACCCCGGACTTCTTTTCAAACTTTCCTTGTATTTACGTACACGAAAATGCTCCATCTGCTTCAATTTCGGGGCCTATGTAATAATGTATGACTGAGACAATGGAACACGGACGCGTTCGCAAGATAACAAGGACACGGACGGGTTGCCTAACCTGCCGACGGCGAAGAAAAAAGTGTGACGAGACCCTTCCATCCTGTGCCAACTGCAGTCGTGCATCTCGGCACTGTGAGTATGGCCACTGGGTTCGGTTCAAAGCAGTCTCTGGTAGAAACGAGAGTGACAATGGCTTCAATAACATTGCCGTGAGACAAGTCTTCCTGCACCTCAACGGTGATGCGCTGATAGGTCTCGACTCTAGGTAAACGGATCACCACCCTTGCCACAGCAAAGGACGGCGTGGGAATCGCAGTCGCATAATTCAAATTCTGGGACGAGGAATGATTTGCAAGCGTTGGTAGCACTACCTACACCGGAGCCAGTACCGCACATGTCCCAACAAAGCAATATTATACGTTCGATGAGTTGTCAGAGTAGTCCCCCGTCGACTTCAATCGACAATACAGCTTCTATCGGCAATGCAGCATCTTTAATCTGCACCCAGCAATCCTCAAGCGATCAAGAAGCTCAAGGGATCCCAGCCATGGACCTTGATGAGCATACGAACACATCGTCTTATATCTCTACGGCCAGCCCTTCACACTCGCCCGATTGCGTGGAGATGTCAGGAAGGCCACATACTTCACACTGTTCATCGTGGAACCATACTCATGCACCTTCTTCTACCCATACTATCGACATATCGTTTTCTCAGACCATCCCTAGGCACTTCTCGGATTTACTCTGGAGCTCGCACTCACCCACCGCACCACCCCCTAGCGTGTCAATTGAAGCTGTCTCAACTTCCTCAACAAGTAACGAAGTGGACGTGACGAGAACATTGACCTCGGAAGAGGAAGCACCGCTCCTACAAGCATATCTGCAACACGTTGGCCGGTGGATGGAGAACAGCGACCCAGATCGCCACTTTACTCTCAAGCATCTACACGAAATGCTCGCAAACACCACCTGCAAACCCTCTATACTGGCAATATCGGCTCTGTATAAATATCTGACGGACTCTAGCTACTCCTCCAGGCTTTCGCTCGAGTTGTACCAAAATGCCGTTCAGAAGCTTATCAGTTCTTCACTAGAACGAACCGATTGCGGTACACTGGCAAGCTGTGTTCTGCTCGCCGTGTATGAAATGATGACATCCAGGTATTCAGACTGGCTGCGACACCTCGAAGGCTGTGCGGCATTACTCAGATCGAATGGGTGGAATGCGTCCACTGGTGGTCTGGTTTCCTCATGTTTCTGGTCGTATGCTAAAGTTGGTAAGTTTCCTCCCGTTAACTAGAGCTTGACGAAAACTTAACAAAGTACGTCGATTAGATATCTGGGCAGCATTCTGTAATGAGACAACTACGTTGATACCGCCTGAGGCCTGGTTTGATGATACCCGGGAACTACTTTCCCGTAAGGACATGAAATATGGCGAGCACGCCACAATTCTCGTCTGGATCTTTGCGCGCATTGTCAATTTTCTCTCTTACGCGAAAGTTAAGCCCGTGTTTGAAAGCACAGCTGAATGGAGTGAACTGTGGAATGCGCTCGATACGTGGAAACACTTGGGCGCAAGCTCGACGGACCCCATCATATCCATAAATTACGATTCTGACGCACAAGTCGGATCTCGAACGAATCCTTTCTCAACAACTGTATACGCCAGCCATACATCAGGTAACTCCACATTTTATCTCTTAACCCTATTTTCTTGATACCTGACAAATTAGCGATTGCTTGGACGATGTATCACACTGGAATAGTACTGTTACTTGAGATGCGCAGCTTTTGCCATTCCACCATGTCCCAAGACACGGTTGATGACCTCCTATACTCACATGCACGTTCTGCATGCAGTATTATAAGTTCTAATCCTCATCCGTAAGTACTTCTTCCTTGCAGCCTTGGTAAAAGCTTCAGAATTGAAACCCTACGAGTCCATGTCTAGTCAACTCAATACAACCACTATGGATAAATGGGAGGAACATGCGGACTCCCGCAGAAAAAATGACCGTTCTTCAGCTCCTTGCTACTGTACAGCGAGAAACAGGATGGAGATGTGGTTGGCGATCACAATGTTTACGAGAGTTGTGGGATATAGACCTATAAATGTAAACCATATTAAAGAACCTCAAGATCATCTGACCGGTAATGATTCTTTTGGTATGTAGCCTATCATGAATTGAGTATTAGGTGCGTAAGATGGACTATCAAGCTCTTTGCATATGATGCTTGACTGGCCTTCTTTCTGAATTCGGGCCTCAGTGGGAGGATTTGGCAACGAGGCCATAGATGTTTATGTATTGTAATAAATTCGAGCGTGCTGGAGCTGTGGAATCTCAAATTTACCCAAAGAAACCCACATTCATGTACGCCCACATATGAAATATTGCCTTTGCCTACAATCAATTTTCTCGCAAGCTTCTGAAGTATTCACCAATTGGTAAGTATGCCAAATAAAAATGGCTTGTATTTGAAGGTCTATTAGTCCAAATCTCCATTCAGAATTTTATACAATATGTTATGATACTACTATGATATTATTATAGGGCTTTCTAAGTCCATATATGGGTTGAGATTACAGTTAGTGTTATTCCAAATAGTATCATAGTTTGGAAAGCATTCATACAAGTGTAGGTATTTCAGTGCATAGGTGTTGAATATGCTAAGTCATAAACACTATTAGAAGGTTTTGTAAGAGACATAACTAGATTGACGTATAGTAAGCGTTCTGGGTACTTTGGCTTATTGGATCGGTCCAGGATCTAACTCCCTTCGTATGATACATAAGCATTGGGGTGGCAAATGCAATGTAATATGTGCTACACGCTCGTTTCCAGAGATCCAATTCCATGCCCAATTTTATCTTGCTACGAAGACTCCTCCGATAGGACGAACGCGTAAATACTAAACAACATAGCTACAGTTTTCTCTTAGAGAGATTCCAATTCACATAACAAAGGTCCTAGAACAGATTTCAGACAAGTATAGAAGCCTTATTTAACGACATGCTAGATTATACTATGCCGAACCTACTGTCCAGGCATATCCAGCCACGTAACCTCTGTAGACAAGGTCTCTCTCCTAAATCGACCCCTCCTTCACTCCTTGATCAGGGAAGTTGGCTACCAAAACGAAAGCTTCTTCACAGCTCCTTGTGCTCAACCTCGGCCAATTTGTTCTCATCCCCGGATAAGTTATCCTTGAGTGTATGCTGCTCCACAGCCCTATCGGCCTCTTCGAACTCAACGGGTCGCTTGAGTTGTGTGGCAAGACGATTGTTGCAAACAATCGCTCCAGGCTTCGTCTCAAAAAATCGATCAATGTCTTCGAGCGAGCGGTTTGCAGTTTCAGGATAGAAAAGGTAAGTAATTGGGACGAATGAACCGCAGATCACAGCCCAGATAATCCAAAACCGCCAATGCAAATTATTTACTCCATCAGTCGTGACTTGAACAACAGCGTAGTTCACAATCCAATTCGTTGACATAGCCACACTAGCGCCTTTAGTTCGCATCTCGAGAGCGTTGATTTCTGATGCGTAGAGCCAGGGGATGCCAAGGGCACCAGCTCCAAATGCGCTCCAGAACACAAAGAAGAAGGACACGGCCACGATGCCCATGTCATATGTACTTTGTTTACCAGAATCTGACAGATATAGAGCGATTGTGATTACCACAAAGCACGCTGAGCAGGCCGCTGATGAAGTCATAAAGACTCGACGTCGGCCGTATCGTTCGATAGGAAGGTAAGAGAGCAGGGCAAAGATAAGGTAATTAACACTGCCTGCTGCAGCAAGAATTCGAGCACGGATTTCACTAATTCCAAGCGCGTTGATGAAGATGTATGTTGTGTACTTCAGAAAATAATCAGCATACCATATTCATAGTTCGGATAAAATCACACCTACATATGATGTAGCATTGATGCCCGAGATCTGGTTCATTGCCTGCATACCCGCACCCAAGGCCATACGTCGTAGCACACCTGCAGGACCCTTTCCACGCAGCAATGTCCACCATGAATAGGTATTGACATGTTCTCGGTCCAGTACGTCCTTGATAATATTGAACTGCAACTGCACCGAGGGACTGTTCTTCGTCGCGCCATTGCCTTCCATTGCAGCAAAGACCTCAAGAGCTTCATCGTATCTACCTTTACGGATCAGGAGCCGAGGGGAATCAGGTAGCCAGGGGCACATGCAATAAAGTGCAATTGCAAACACAATTTGGAATGCGAGAGGCAACCTCCAAGCCACTGATCCCGGGGCGAAGGAGCAGCCCAGGGTAAGCCAGTTAGACAGCGAGAAGCCAGAGATACATTGAGCCTGCCATGCGCTTTTGTGTTAGTAAGATTCGCGGGATCTGCCTAGAAAACGAGGGTTCTGAGAACAGACCATGTGAATCATCACCAACTTTCCTCGAGATTGGGGTTTGCTAGTTTCCGATTGCCAGACTCCAGCAGTTGCCGTGTTCATACCGGTGCCAAATCCAACAACAATTCTTCCCACCATCATCTGTGGAACGCCAAACGCAGCGGCCTGCAGGATAGCTCCAATAGCGATGATACCGCTTCCGACCAGGATGGTCCTAGGCCGACCTAAGAGATCACCCGCCCAAATGGTAGAAAGAGCACCGAAAAAGCAGCCAAGAGTATATAAAGATGCCATCGTGCCTTGCAAAGATGCGGATGGATATCCCATTGTTCTCAGGAAATCTTGACTAACAATGACATTCCCGAAAACACCCTGATTTCGTATTAGCATTTCTTACAATGACATCAAGAGTGAATAGTTTAATCGACCTACCTGATCATAGCCATAGAACACCAGCACTGTTGATGTTGCCATCGAAATCCATATTGTGAGTGACTTGCCCGTCCCCATGAATTTCCTCTCACCCCCAGGTGGAGATTGGAAGCCAAGATTGTTCGTCATTACGACAAGACTTAGTAATTCTTTTCGTAGATGAGATGTGGTGAGAGCTGTTGTGCCGGAAGACTATGGCTGAAGTTTTGGAAGGACGTACTTATAAATTGATAACATCAAGGCCACTGAATGTGCCATCGCGCTTTCAGTTTCCGTTTTAGGATAGATAAACGCAGGATATATGGGGAAAGCAATGTAGTCAATCGCCTGCTAGACCCCAGACTATAACCCCAGATTTGTCCCTTATCGGTTGCGGGGTTGCGGGGTTGCGGGGTCAAAGCCGAGTAGTCTTGTCTCGGCATAGCTCATAGCTCGAAATAATTTGATTGTCTTTGTATGATGGCATGTTGCCTTGCGCTTTGGTATCGTTGTCGTTTCTAGGGCTCGAGAATGGCCGCTAAGTTAAGCGATAAAATTGTGTCCGCTTATGGCATGTGTAAGCGCGTGAAAGCGGCAGGTTAGCTAACTGCTTCCACCACTACGTATTGGGCCGTAGAAATCTTCAAACATCAAGATTAGTCTTAATGCAAGCGTGACGCTAGATAGCCCTTACCTGGGAGTAGTACAGCGTCAATTGTTTCTTTCAAAAATTGACGGAAGGTGCGGACTTCCAACTCCGGCTGCAATATGCCAGGCGTCCACGCTCAACATTGAATTTTCTATTGCGCTCCATGTTGATTTTTGACGCTCAGGCCTAGAGTCTACCTGAAAGGTAACCCATATCAGCATTGTGAACCATGTTCGGAAAGGATGTTCTCCCAGCTAGATAGTATAGTTAGCCTCCTGTAGACACTCGCTCAGGTTTACCGCTCGACCATACATACAGATCTGAGGTCTCCATAGAGAAGTGTGTCAGCGTTCACCGAAAGGAATGACTGTCAGTTTCTCTGAGTAACTTTGATTGGTGGCTGATCTCATTCGGGTAAAGAACAGCCACCAGAAAGCCACATCCGCCTATCAAGATAATGCTTTCAGGACGTACTCACCGTTAACTGGAACCAGGGTTGCTGTTTCTTGGAATGATAGAGGGAACCCTTTTTTCTAAAGGTCTTAATATAAAGAGATCCTGAACGCCAATGTAGCATTATGAACTAGGTTCTCTAAAGCTCCACATGTAGCATCCTGTCTTGGCCTCCGATCCTGGTGGTTAACTTAGTGTTGACAGACCATAGTTCTTCAGTGAAAGGAGTCGTCCAGTCCAATTTTTGGATCGCTGATTTTGACTGCCTTCGACAATATTGGCAGTGGCAGAGGAACATCCGCATGTTGTATTGTTGGACTTATACGAGGACCGTCGATTAGCTACAACTCAGCATAAGGGAGCGTGGAAATAAGTCAGATTACGGACGTCCAAAGGACCCATAAAAAAGGACCGTCTCTCTCGTTCACCTCCCTCGAGAATTTGCTTTTGATAGACCGGTTCTGCAGTATTAACAATGGTTGGAATATTTCTCTGAGTGGCGCTGATGTCAAGTGGGAGCTTTCCTCCGACGGTGCTAATTGGAAAAGCTAGCGAGCCCAATCCAAACCACGACTCCGTATGTCGGGGTGGTAGGTGAGTCGAATAACATCGGCAATGATTCTTTGCCGGCTTTTAAGGGCGGAAGCCTGGTCGGCTTCTCTATAATACCCCTAGAAATTCGTTAGAACCGGCCTCAGCCTCCCCGCGTCGTTTGCTCCCCAGAACAAGGTTGACCTCGGAGAAGCCCAGGCAGCTCAGAGGTGGATAGTGTGATTCGAGCGGCTCGCCCTGGAAGCTGCGTTGCCCTTTCTACGCGCCGCTCCATTAGCTTAGCTGCTTGTAGCTGATCGCTTTAAATTCTCAAGGTACTCATCAACGCGATGACCGGTGTCATTTTTGTGCGCAATATTATTGATACGGTGCCGGTAGTTGCTATTTGCCCTAGATGGAAAGTTGGTTTACAACATGTTCGTTTTGCTGGTTTGCATTGCCACCCTTATTGCTCTAATAAGTGTCCCGATGCTATGCTTCGCGGCAATACTGGTTTCTGATAGCCTCTCTCTGGGGGGCTAAGAGTGGATTTCGCAACCTTCGTAATACAAGTCAAGATCCAATAAATCACCCCTATGATTATTGAAAGGGGTCCGCTTTACCTGATGGCTTCCCTTGACGCAGATAGACTCCAAGATAAGATTCTATTGGCAAAGAGGTCAGCGAAAAGTAGAAAAGCATATATGGCACTAACTTCTTTATCTAGAAGTTAAATGAGCTATAGATATTTCTACTTTCATTACTTCTATATTTTTTTATTTTTCTTAGTAACGTCTATGATAAGCATGCGCACCAGACAAGCATGCGCACCAAAAATCCCTCAATCTCTCTTCTTTCTCTTTAATCAAATAATTCTCAACTACTAAGTATGCCACAATTAAACTAAGAGGCAAATATCCTTCTTGCCCTTCAAGCCCTCCAAAGAGACCCAACTTTAAGCCTCCGGCGCGCTGCAAAGGCCTACCAAGTCAGTTACTATACCATACGGCGCCGATCAAATGGTATACCTTCTCGAGCTGCTTGGGTCCCTAAACAACGGAAGCTATCCAACCTAGAAGAGCAGGCGATTGTCAAGTATATCCTTGACCTAGATTCCCGAGGGTTTCCTCCGCGCCTGCTTGCTATTGAAGAAATGGTGAATCAATTGCTTGCTTAGCGAGAGGCATAACCTATTGGCTAGCGCTAGGCTTATAACTTTATTAAGCGGCAACTGCAGCTTTAAATGCATTTATTTTGTAAGTATAGCTATAAGAGGGCCTAATGCAAAGACCTAGCCCTTATCTATTAATAGTTCTTGCTTATAGAGAATATAATAGCTAAGTATAGCATTAGATTAAATAATTTATATAACTTTAATAAGATAGGCTTCCTTATGGGCATTATTAAGAGTAGAATAGTTATAATAGGTATAAAAAGGCAAGGAAACTTAAAATTAATTTAGCTTAAAAGCTATAAGTAAGTTATAGTTATTTAAGCTATTAAT
>JAMAKE010000088.1:0-90404 GCA_023628695.1 Nectriaceae sp. PG4201 | reverse complement strand
CTAAAGCTTGAAGAGTCTGTCTTGCGCCTCGCTGGCGACCCCAAGGGGAGAGCCAGAGGCGACGCTCGGGCCACCCTGGGCCTAAGATTACTCAGCCCCTTGCTGCCAATGTTACAAAGTTAAATAAAGTATAAAGATTATATCTAGATAATAGCTTAGGGTTTAAGTAAATTATAATAATATATAAGGCAAGTTTTAACTATCTCTTCCTATTAACTATCTTATTTAAAATATCTTTATTAACTTCTTCCTTCTCTTGCCTTATCCTTCTATTGACTTAAGGTTATTATCTTATTAGCCTCACTTTTTATTATTATGCCCTTACTAAGATATTAAGGACTCTTATTTTAACTAAATAATCTATTATTATATTAGCTTTCTTCCTTAGTAACCTCTTAATATTTAATATAAAATAGCTAGCTATAACTATTCCTTAGAAAAAGCTAGGGTTATATTGCTAAGGCTAAGGGTAAAAGAGTAATTAAGGAGACTAATACTTTCAATTTCCTCTCTAGATTGTCCTTCTCTATATAACTTTAATTAAATAATTTCTTAATTCAATTAATTAAATAATTAATAATTAAAAGGGGGTTATAATCTCACTACTCTTAAAAGTATTCTAATAGTTATATTAATAAAAATATATCCTTATTCTATTAATGCCTTTCATTAAGGCAATTAATGCTATATTGCCTAAGGAGGCTAACTAAGCTATTATTAGAAATTCTTATCCTTATTAATTCCATTTACTTAATAATCAATAGATTAAATAGTCTTAATAAGGTTTACCCTCTTTACTCCTTTGCCTACTTCATCGAAGCATAATATTAATATATTAAGTTCTTATAATAGCATAGAAGTATCATTCTATATTAGCTTATTAACCTTTAAAGGGGCTTTCTTGCTAATATAAAATATTTCTCCTTATTATAATTATTATTTTATTAGAGGGAGGAAATATACTACTGCTAAAGATAAGTTTATCCCTTAAAATCAAGGGTATAGAATAGGCCTTAATATATCCTACTAAGACTCTTAAAATGCTTAACTTAAGCTCTTAAATCTTAAAAATTATTATATAATTCAGTTATAATTGCATTTAATTAAATGGTTTATAAAATTATAAAGATAAAAGGGAAAAAGTTTATTAAGGAATAATTCAATTTAATAATATATTTTAAGAAGGAAGTATAAAGTTAAGGGAAAGTCTACTTATCTCATTTTACTAAGGATAAATATATCTTTAAATACTTAAAGACTATGAAAATGGACTAATTATAATATGCAAGCTTTAATGCTAATATATTAACTGCAAGTTAATGCATTGCAATATATTAAGGGTTACTTTAGCATAGCTTTATAATATTACTACTTAGTATTAAAAGCTTAAGAATAAGTTAAAGGAGATAGAGGCAAAAGTTATGCATTTGCAGAAGCAAAAGAAACTTTAATTTAAAAAGATAATATGCATAGTTTTGCAGGGTATTAATAATATAAAAGAGCTTAAGCAAGTAAAGAAAGAGGAGGCTAAGTATAAGGTAGCTAAGGCTGCCTTAGGCACTCTTAATTCTAAGCCCTATCAATCTTCTATTAAGAGCTAATTGGAGGATGATTTTATATTGACTTAAGATACTATATATCTATATATATCTTTAGATTTATCCTTATTATTTAACTTTAATATTATTAATAAAACTTCTTAAGCTCCTTTTGATAGTATATAAGGTGCTTAAGTAGTTCCTATATATTTTTATTATAATTATAATCTTGCTATTTAATAAGATAATATATTTTGCTATTGATTTTCTATTTATTAAGTATCTTTTTTACTTTATATTCTTTTAGTCCTTTGACTTTAGTTTTATTTAGTCTTGTCTTTATTATAATTATATCTTTTGTTAATTTTAATAGTAAGACATAAAATATTAAGTATAGTTTAACTTTTAATAGTAATTTTAATTTATAATTATTTTTTAATATCTTCTTAATAATTTTATATAGTTTAATATATTTATAGTTAAGTTTTCTATTAAGTCTTTTTATAATAATATTTTTAATAAATAATAAGACTATATCTCCTTTTGAAAAGGTTAGTCCCTTAATTCTTTTTTAGTTATAATATCTTTTTATTTTATTTTTAATATGCTTTAATTCTATCCTTATTTCTTTATATAGTTCTTTTAATTTATTAGCTATTAATATTACTTTAATATTTAAAGGGCCTTCTTTTTATTGCAAGTAAAAGGCCTCTAAGGTAAACTTAAAATTAATATAAGCTAATATTATTTAGGTACTTATATAGTAAGAAGTATTATAAGTAAACTATACTACTAATAACATTTTTACTTAGTTATTTTATTTATAGTTAATATAGCATTGCAAGTATACTTTTAATTCTTAGTTTAATTATTCTATCTATCTATCTATTGAGGCTTTAAAGGCTATAGTAAGTTAATAGTTAAGTTTAATTTATAATATTAAGGCTTGCTAGAATTTTAATATGAAAGTCATTTCTCTATCTAATAATATTTCATTTAGCAATCTATAGATATTAAAGATATATCATAGGAAAATATAAGCTATATTCTTAGCTATAGTACTTTCTTAATAGGGAATATAATATATAAATTTAATAAATCTATTAATAATAATAAAAATGCTATTATAATATACTTCTATAGCAAAGTCTTTTAATATTAATAGTTTAATAATAAAATCCATTATAATTAAGTCTTATAGTCGCTTTGCAACTAAGAGTAGTTATAATTGCTTATATAGTTTATAATATTATGCTTTAGTTTTTGCATATAGTCTATATTTCTTAATCATTTCTTTAATTGTCTTTCTTATTCCTTAGAAAGTATAAGTCTCTTTAACCTATTCTAAGGTTTTATTGACTCCTTAATATCTATATAAGGGGTATTTATACATTTATTATATTAATTATTCTCATAAGTAAGTTAATACTTATAGTGCACTTATCTTATCTTCTTTTAATAGTTTATTATTATATTCTTTAATCTTCTTTATTATTAATTTATTAGTCTCTACTTAAAATATTATGCTTAATTATTTTTAGGGGCATAAGTTATATTATTTCAATATCTATTTAAGGTTATAAGTTAAATAGTTTATATAATATATTTTCATTACTTCTTTTCTTAAGTTCTTTAAGTTGCTATTATATAATCTATAGGTTTAATAAATCTTATAAAGTAGCTTAGTCTATATTATATTAATGATTTTAATAAATCCTTTATAATAATATATCTTTCCATTGCATAGTTATGCATAGTCTATAAAGTCTATTGCTAGCCTTAGCTTCTTAATTATCTAGAGGTGCTATTTCAATAGTTTTCTTTATTTTATAGTTTTTGCAATATATTTTTAAGTGAGGTATCCTTTTAATATATACTTTAAAATTTACTTATTTGCCTTTAATCATTCTATATTAAAGTTACTTCTTCAATTAATAGTATTTACTTTGCTATTCTTAGTTCCCTTTTTATAGATTATTATATAGTTAAACTTTAATAGGTATTTAATATATTATAATTACCTTCTATTAAGTTATTATATTATAGCAAAGTATATAATATTCTTATAGTTAATATAAACCTTGACCTTATATTTTCCTCCTCTTAAGTAATATTTAAATTCTTTAAAGGCATTAATAATAGCTAGAAATTCCTTATTATAAATAGGGTAGTTAAGTTTTACTCTATATAATTTATATAAGTAGAATGCTATTGGGTATAATTTCCTATTTTTATCTTATTATTTAACTTGCGCTCTAAGTATAAAGTTTAATATATCTATCTTTAATTCAATTTCCTTATCTAGGTTAAATATTGCTAGGACTAGTTTGCTAAGTATTGCATTCTTAATAGAGTTAAAGGCTCTTTTTACCTTTATATCCTATTTAAAGTCTTTTTCTTTCTTTATAAATTCTATAAGTAGTCTTGCTATTTTGCTAAAGTTTCTAATGAATTTGCAATAGTAATTAATAAATCCTAGGAATAATTAAACTTCCTTAAGGTTTAATAGTTATAGCTAGTCTTTAATTGCTATTATTTTCTTTAGGTCTATTTAGATCTCATTTAAGCTAATAATATATCCTAAGAACTTTACTTCCTAAGCATAGAATTTACTCTTCTTTAGTTTAACTAGAAGTTTAATATCTTATAATGCTTTTAATACCTTATAAATATATTCTATATACTCTTTTTTAATTCTTAAAAAGATTAAGATATTATTTAAATAGCATATAATAAAAATATCTAAGTATTTATATAGTATATAGTTAATTATTATTTAAAATGCTATTAATGCATTTATAAGTCTAAAGGGCATTATTAAGTATTTAAATAGTCTATATTTAATTTAAAATGCTATTTTTTACTTATATCTTAATGCAATATAAATAAGGTTATAAGCTCTCTTAAGGTTAAGTGCTATAAATTATTTTATCCTATAAAGGTAGTTCTTTATCTTAATAATTAATAGTAATAGCATTTAATCTTTAAGAGTAATCTTATTTAGTTATTAATAGTTAATAACTAGTTATACTTTCTTGTTTTTCTTAGGTATAAAGAATATAAGATATCTTGCTAAGGATATTAATCTCTTAATATATCCTTTTTATAGCATTTCTTTAAGGTATCTTCTTAGTTTACTTAGTTTAGCTTTATTTAAGTTAATAAGTTATTTAAACCTAAGGTGCTCTTTATCTTATATCTTAATTTTAAGGTCCTATAGACTATATTTTAATAGACCTATTTTTAGTTCTTTAGTAAATAGTTTATTATATATTTAATAAGTTGCTAAGATATTCTTAAGTCTATTTAATTGCTCCTTTTCTTACCTTTTAATTTTATTATTAAGCTAATATATTTATTTTATTATTCTTATAATTATCTTTCTTATTTTTCTTTTATGCTTATATCTTATCCCTTTTAAGCTTAGTAAGGGGTTTATCTTATGCTTAAACTTATTATTATTAATTAAGTTTTAAGATCTCTTTATATTCTCTTTATTATCTATAGAGAGTATATTATTACTATTAATATATACCTAGCTAGTTCTTTAGTTAATAGTTAAGTTAAATTGATATAACTATAAATATCTAAGGATAATATTATATTCTCTTATTATTATTATATTAAATGAGATTCTTTAGTTTTATTTAAGGATATAGACCTTAAGGTAATTAATCTCTTAGTTAATTACTCCTCTATTATATTTAAATATTTCTTCTTTGAGGTTTATAACTATATAAGGTTCCTTCTTATCTCTTTATAATAGCTTTAGGCAGTTAACTATTGCTAGGTTAATATAGTTGCCCTTTACTTTACTATCTATTAAAGCATTTAATTATTTCTTTTTAATGCGCACTTGCATTATTAGTTGCTATTTAATATACTTCTCTTAAGTTATATATAGAGCCCTTTATAGGAGGTCCCTGCCTCTTAGCTTTATATATATCTATAGCTTTATTATAAGTTGCTATAGTTATTTTTAGCTATATCTTTAAGTATCCCTTTTTACTAAGTATATAGCCTTCTTATGCGCATTTATAGCATTCCTTATTATATTATTCTTATTGTCTTTATTGCTCTTGGCATTCTTAGTTTTCTTTATATGCTTTCTTTTCTTTTGCAAGGTATTATTATTTTGCCTTTATAAAGATATATTGCATGCATCCTTTATTATTATAAGTTTTTAATATATTAAGGTTCTTATATTATTTATATAGTTATAAAGTATAAAGTATAAGTATCTTTACTTTGAGATATAGTTATCTTAATTAATATATTTTAGTGCTATCCTTTTATATAGTTTTATAATAGGTGCAGTTCCTCTCTTAAATAAGTAGCAATCCTATTTTTCTTTTGAGTCTAGGTATATTTTGCATTTTAAGTAGATATATAATACCTATAAAATGGTATAATATAAAAAGTATAATAGGTATATAGTTAAGTAATCTTTAAAGACTCCCTTAAGGGTCCTTAGCTTAAATTCTACCTTTATTAAGACT
Organism: Nectriaceae sp. PG4201; assembly: GCA_023628695.1. NCBI lineage: Eukaryota > Fungi > Ascomycota > Sordariomycetes > Hypocreales > Nectriaceae > Nectriaceae sp. PG4201. The sequence goes on along the minus strand of JAMAKE010000088.1, from coordinate 84,367 downwards.
AGGATTTAGTTATAGTCTTTTAATTTATAGTACTTAGTGCTAAAGTATGCTACTTGCTTATTTATCTCTTTTCTTTTGCTTTCTTAGTATATTGCTAGAGGTCCTATAGTCTTAATAGCTTTATATCTCTAGGGGCCTTGTTAGAATGCCTCCTATGCTTGCTCTTTCTTAGTATTATTTATTGCTTCTTATTATCTCTTGGCTTTAATCCTTTCTTAGTTAATCTTGCTTATAGTTTTAATAGGGATATTATTAATAAGCTAGGATGCAGTTTATAATTCTATTGAGTTCTTTAGTCCTTATTAATTGTCTAGTATTTTATTTAGAAATCTAAAGTCACTTGTTTCTATAACTTTTATTATTAATTGCTTTAGTATAGGGCTTTAAGGTTTAAGCCTTATTAAGTTCTATGTTTTTTCCTATTCCTTGAATTCTTTTAATTTAAGTTTTTAAATATCTTATTATTTATTATATAGTTCTAGGTCATTCTTATAGTTATTATCTTTTAAATATTGCAAGGTTAATAGTATTATTACTTATTTCTTCCCCTTCTTAGCTATTGCAAGCATTTATATTTCTAAGTTAGTTTCTTTAGTTAGTTCTTTTAGGACTAGGTATTAAGTGTAATATTTATATATTTACTTATATTAAGCCTTATCTTTCTCTTTTCTTATTTTAATAGGGAAGTGAAATCCTTCTTTATATATCTTTAGCATTTATTTATAGATTTCCCTTGCCTCTTAAGCATAAGTAAGGCATTTATTAGTTTTGCAGTTAATTATATAGTTTACTTAGCATCCTTATTTATTGCTATTAAAGGATTCCTTCCTTAGTCTAAGGTATTAATCGCTAGTTTCCTTTTTTATTTTATAGGTTATATATTTATTATTATAATATACTATCTAGCTCATAATATTATAGCTATTTCTCTAAGAGTTCCTTAGTATATATCCTTTCTTATTATATTAATACTTAAGAGGTATTTCTTTATTTGCAAGCTTCTATTCTATTGCCCTAAGGTTAAGTATAAATATTTTAAGTGCATTTATAATATTATAAGTCCTATATACCTTGCTAAGCATTGCAATAGTTTTTTATATAATATAAATAGCTATTTAAGATTTATCTTCTTATTTATTAATAAATTTAAGTTACTTCTTACCCTTAAGTACTTTTATAAAGTTTTATTCCTTCTTTAAGGATTAATATTCCCTTATATAATAGCTCTTCTTATAGTAATTATAGCATTCTACTTATTTCTTTTTACATTGAGCTGCCCTTAGTTCTATTAATCCTAGATATATTTTAAATGAGGTATTAAACTATTTAAGCATTTTCCCTTTTCCCTTAGATTGCTTATTTTAATTAAGATAATAAGGGTTATAATTAATATTATAACCTTAATATCTTTCCTCTATCTATTTCTTATATCTTTTATATTATCTTTTATTTATCTTAATAGCTATAGCTATATATTTTATAAGGTTCTTTAGTCTATTAGCTTTATATAACTTATCCTTAACTTTTAGCTTAAGTCCTTAATAGAATATTTCTATGAGTAGCTTATTATCCTATTTTAATTTTAATATAACTTACTAAAATATTATAATATAAGTAATAATAAATTTAATTTATTTAATTTTATAAATATTTATTACTACTTATTATTCTTTATTAACTATTTTAAAGGTATCCTTAAGTGCTACTTTAAAATTATCCTATTTAATAAAGATATTAATAATTTCTTAGTCTTAGTCTATTTCTTTATTATCTAAGAAGTCCTATATAATAAGTTTAAACTATATAGCTATTAATCCTTTGAGGCATATACTAGCAAATATAACTCTTACTTCTATGGACATTAAATATCTTAAGAAGAACCTAAAGTAAGTTTTAAGTCTAGTGAGGAAGGGTATAATATCTTTTGAGTTTCTATTGAATGGTTTTAGTTTAAGGGGTTTAATAGATTCTCTTAGATCCCTATCTAAGTATATCGATAGTAGCGCTAGTGGGTTGTCTGCCTATTGCTAGACCTATGCCCTTAGATGCTAAATCATAGTATAGAGCTAGCTTATTTTAGTCGCTACTTTTGCTGCGCTTAGGGGTATAATATAGGGTAGTGCTAGTCTATTGGCTAGTGGATTAGTTAGTTAGGATCTAGATATATTTATATAGTATAATATTGCTTAGAGTAATATAATAATCTTTTAAATAAGAGCTATTAATATATAATAATTTAGCTTAGTTTATAAGGGATTAAACTAGTTATATAGGTTTATGCTATAGAAGATAATAAGGCATTTATATTAAGCAATATATAAGGTAGTCTTCCTTGCTATTATATTTAATAATAATAAATTAAGTAAATCTAGATAATTAAGTTATATTAATAGCTATATAGCTATTGCTTAAAGAGCGAATATTACCTATTCCTATATATTATAATATATCTATAGTAATTATATTAATTGCAATATAACTATTGCAATCTTCTTTCTTCTTAATTATAATAATTATAATGCAATTCTTATAATTGCTTCTTTATTAATTTATTAAGTCTATACTTTACTTACTCTAGACCTACTTAGCTTTATATAGCAGCCCAGTCCTAGACTTAAGTTATAATATTATTCCTTTATTTAAGCCCCTCTCTCTTAACCCCCTCTTGCTAATAATTTAACTTATAATTATATATTAATCTCTATTTAATTAATTATATCTCTTCCTTCCTTTATAGTTATCTTCCCTTTATTTTATAGTTAAGTTTATTTTGCTCTCTACTATTTACTAAGGGCCTTATTTACCTATTAAAGTTACTTATTCTTAGACCTTAATAATGCTACTTAATGCATAATTATTATTATTCCCTTAAAAAATAACTTTAATGCCCTTAAAATAAAGGAAGGAGAGCTACTTTAATGCCTTTTAATTTATCTTTTAAGATATTTAAATTAAGAGCTAGCCTTAAGAATAGTCCTTAGAGTTATTAAGACTTAAGAGTTAAGAAGGCTAGCCTCTTTCTTAATAGGTATTAAAGTCTATAGTTATATATTAAGCTTTAAGATAACTACTTCTAAGTCTAAAGGGGCTAGGCTAGCCCTCTTAAAACTCCTCTTAATATTACTTTCTATTATAATAGCTAGGTAGGTAGCATAGAAAGCTAAGAAGAAGTTAATCTTTAAAATATAAGTTATAAAGCATTTAATTAAATACTTAATCTATTGCTTATATGCATTTTTAAGTAGCTTAAAGCACTTAATATTAAGAGGCTAAAGTAAGTAAGATAAATAAAGTAATATATAAAGCATAATAATATTATTTTCCTTATAATAAGTCTTAAAATCAATTAATTAATAGCTCTTATACTTATTAACAATTAATAAACAATAGCAATTAATTTACTAAGTCTTTATATATTAATTAAAATGCTAAAGCTATTTTAATCTTATATTATTATTAGTCTAGCTATTTAAGGTTATAATAATAGCTTAATTACTTAGAAAGATATTATCTTTATATTAACTAGCTAAGTAATATTAACTTAAAACTATAATAAATAGCTAAATAGCCTAGCCTTTTATATTAATAGCTTAAATAACTATAACTTATTCTTAATTTTTAAGCTAAATTAATTTTAAGTTTCCTTGCCTTTCTATATATATAATAACTATCTTAATTATAATTATACTTATTATAAAGCTAATCTCATTAAAGTTAAAGATATTTATTAAGTTAATATTATATTTTATAATTATATTTAATATAAAGGCAAATCACTAGCAAATAATAATTAAATCTTTATATTTAGCTCTTTAATAGTTATATTTATAAGAAAAATGCATCTTAAGCTTTAGTTATTACTATATAAAGTTAGAAGCCTAGCGCTTGCTAACAAGAGGGCTATCGCGATCAGCTAGCAATCGGTTAGCCATTTCTTCCATACTAGCGATCTAGGGGGGAAACCCTCGCAAATCTAGGTCGAGAATATATTGAATAATAGTCTATTCCTCTAGATTAGATAGCTTGCATGAGTTAGGGACAATATCGCGTCTAGATAGAACGCCTCTCTTCCGATAACGCAGGGTCGGCTTAAAGACCTTATAGATATAAGCAGCAGTTCGGAGACTCAATTTAAGGTTATTTTGAAGGGCTTAAAGGGTAAGAAGGATATTACTTTTATTATTTAATGAAGGTATATTTAGTAATAGTTAAATTAATAATTGAAAAAAAAAATGAGAGATTGAGGGATTTTTGCGTTGCTTGCTTATTTGCGTCGCTTGCTTATTAAATATATTAAGCTTATATTAAATATAAGGTCCTTAGAGGCACTTATTAAAGTAAAAATAAAGCTTAGATTAAAACTTACTTATAAAGACTAAGCCTTTATTTAAGACTATACCCTTAAGTGTATTAAATTATAACTCTATCTCTTAATGGAAAAGCTTTATTAATTTAGCTATATTAATTATAGTTTGCATTAAGAAGTATAAGGTATATTTAATAAACTTATTAATTATAATTAATATTATATTAATAGTTTTCCCCTTTTATATTATAAGTAGGAGCCTTATAATAAAGTCTATTAAGAGCTTCTTTATAAGTCTCTTTAGAAATAATAGTAATTCTAAGGTGCTATATAGGCAATGCCTTTAAGCTATTACCCCTTAATAAATATTATAGCCTTAAATATAATCTTTAATATCTTATTTAAGGTTTTACTAATAAAACTTATATTGCAATAGTTTAACTATGCAATTAACTTTAAAGTGGCTAACTAAGGGGTTATTATAATATAGCCTTAATAATTCTTATTTAATATTTATATCCTTTAAAATATAAAGGTAGCTCTTATACCTTATAAGGCTATCCTTACTTAGCAACTAAATATTATTATTTCCCTTTCTCTTAAGGTTTTATTTAATAGCTTTTTGCCTTCTTATCTTTAAATCCTATTCTTAAGTATCTTAAATAACTTAATAATTATCTATTCCTCTAGATTAGATAGCTTCCGCAGGGGAGGCTTAATACTAGCCTAAGAAGGTATACTAATAAGGCAGCAACATAAGGTTATCTCTAGGACTATATAAATTTAAGCAATGCACTAAGTGCTTAGCTTTGGGTCTTTTTAAATAGCTTAAAGGGCAAGAAGGATCTTTGCCTCTTAGTTTAATTGAGATATATTGAGTAGTTGAGAATTAATTAATTGAAGAGAAGAGGGAGAAATTGAGGGATTTTCCCGCCACTCACTTAGATCCGCCACTCACTTGGATCCGCCACTCACTTGTGATTTACGTTATAGTATTATAACTTATTATCTTCTTAGATCTTACTATAATAAATGCATACCCTCATAGTGCTGCCTAAGCATTAATCAATATATATACTTCCTCAAACGATCTATATTTGCCTTTAGGCGGGAGGGCATTGTCAGGGAAACAATGAGCATTACGAGACGAATTGGTATCATCAATGAGGTCCATTGAAGCAAAAGAAGGCAGCTAAAAGAGGCCGTAAGTGCTGTATTAATCCTAACTAATTTGGTGGTGAGGGATTTGCAATTCTACCCCTTTTCTGCTTATATAATACAATCTTATATGCACGCCTATGCATGCAAGATGTCACGTTATCTTATTTGCACGCCTATGCGTGCATATATGACTCGCCCGGGGGCGGTGCGCCGCCTATTTGCGCAGCTAGCTGTGCGCGGAGTCACATGATCTTATTTGCACAGCTAGCTGTGCATGTAGGGGCTCCCCTGTCCATCCCAAAGTAGCCAACCCCGCAGGCGTGTTCCCATAGGACCGTTCCCTGGATCTCATTAGTCAGATAGGTGCACTCAGAAGCGCTTAGAATATGCGGATTGTGGCCTGAGGTGACAGCCCGATTTGGTCTGAATGCTCACCTAGACTCACCAGCATCTATTCCACTACTCACTCATATGGCGGACCCATTGAGTGTCACATCGGGGCTGATAGCCATCGTTACTGCAACCATCCAGTCCAGCAAGGCGCTTTACCAAGCCGTTCAAAGCTTCAAGAGCCATCCGCGTACCATCCGGCAACTTTTAGAAGAGCTTGCCGCGCTAAATGGCGCTCTCAGATCTCTCGAAGAGCTCGTCAGCTGCGACGAATCTTCTTTCCTTTCCTTGAGGCTTCCTCTCACCCAGTGCTGCAATGCGTGCACCGAGTTTGGGGTGTTAATAACCAAATGCACTAAACATTCTGAAGGGTCCAAGACCAGTTTTAGAGATTGGGCAAAGTTAAGGTATATGGATAGCGATGTTGCAGGCTTCACCAATACACTAGCTGGGTATAAATCTACAATCTGTATTGCTCTTGCAGATGCAAACTTGTTTGTCGTCTCCCCAAGTCGTGAGGGTCACAACCTGACACGGCTATTAGGCGTTCGAGCACAGTTACCCTACAGGTGCTCAACGAATATAAAGACATGATAAAAAGCACCACTCAGGACCTCGAGGATCATCTCGATGATATCAATGCCAAACTAGAATGTTTGGCTCCCCCAAGCACGCCCCGCTCCGGAACTACCCTGGATTTACGAAGGTACCAGGACGAACGGGACAGCACCGAGCAGTGTCTTCAGATCTGCGCTCAGGTTTTAGCTCACATAAACGAGATGCGACTTCAGCCCTTGCCCAACGAGACCTCGCCTTGGGGAACATCGCCCGGCTTCACATCGCGGGACCTCACACGTGCTCATATCATGACGCTCTCGACGTTAAAGGAATGCAGCGATAAGTTAAATGATACTCTTTCCATGCTACATGTGCACAGAGAGGACACAGTGGGCCGGCTGCAGGCAAAGGAAACCCAACAACTCCAAGGCGTCGAATCGGATCTTGGGTTGGAAGCTCAAAGACTTGCTGGAGAGTTGAATAGTACGAAGCAATGCTTGGCTATCTGCACTGACGCTTCGCAACTGGCTTCCTCAGACCGAGTTCACGTACTCGAAGACATCAGTGTGAGTGATGACGGGCAACAACTCTTTGTTTCTACACTCCGAGATCTCTTCAGAGTTAAAAGAGCATCCGCCGGAAATAGGGCAATACAATTTGTTGGTTCGGTTTCGGATTCTTCACTCCAAGAATTCCTGAGGATGCAAAACCGAAAGGAATAAAATTTTATTAATATTCACCATATATAAAGAAGCTCTAGCCGCGATTGGGCCCCAATAGATATGACCTAGCACTAACACTGACGATAATCGATAATCCTTGTTCGTCATGCATCTGGCACGCGGGTGCCTTTCGGTGACAATCCAAGTGTACGTCCAGGACCATAGCCATCCTTACTACCTGAAGCCTGATCACTAGCCGCATGATGATCGCTCGAGGTAGCATGACGCTCAGCGATCAGCCGCGCGAATCCTTGAATTGTTTCGTCACTCCACGTTCCCACGCACTGCCACGCATCCCGGCCACCCTCAATCCGTTTTGCCTTATACAGATGGCCTTGATTTGACACCAACAGTTGCACACCACTATCTCCTATCTTCAAGTCCTCGAGCTCATGTGTTGGGTGAGAAGCTCGATCGGTCGGGGTAGGTGGTATAGGTGATTCCGACCCATCTTCTTCTGTTGCGGGGGTCTGATGAGGCAGATTTGAAGGCCTAGCCGTAGACGGTATCTGTGGCTCTTGATTCATCGCGTAGTCTGACGAGCCAGAAGGGTCTCGAGGATAAACAACGAGAGTCTTGTGCCTGTGCGGTCGGAATTGCTTTCTAAATTAAAATGATGGATTCGTTCTACCACGGAACAATAGCCACGCCGAGTCACGTGCCAGATAAATTTCTCAGACCTCTGGCAAACGGTCGGGCTAGGATGCTCAGAATGTGTTGATCCAAGTCGGCGTAGTCCAAACAGCAGTGCACTGCTCACCACTTGGGACACTGGTCTTAATTAATAAAGGGTAGGCTGATGAGGCGGTGTTGGAAATTGAGGAAGTTTGAGCGTTGCCTGCTGTCCTGCGCAAATTTAGGCACCAGGTTCTTCTTCGGTGATAAATCGGGTAAATGATAACCAGATGCATATGATGAGAACCCCTCTTGACTTTAGGCAGGCGGTAACAGAACTCGGCTTCAAATTAGCGCCAGAGCTCAACTCGCATTACCCTATACAGTGATTCTAGAATTGCTCAACCTAGTCGTATTACCCAGTCAGACATTAAGAGCGGCCATCTCGCCGCTACAGTTAGGGATGGCTGGCCAAAAGCGGTCGTTATATCTAGTGGTGAGACAGTAGATGAATTGAAATATTTGTCAATTGGCCAAAGGCGACACCAGAAAAAGCAGTCGAGCTTGTGTGACGAGTAAACCTGAGGGCTTACCATACATGAATGAAGCTGTCGTAGCTGGTGCTTGCTTGGAGGACGGAATACATGTTGGATTTCGTATAAACCCGGCGCGAGCCTACATTATATCAACATAGTATGTGAAATTTCCCAGGTTTTCTCTCCTGATTAACTCTGCTGTGTTTGGCGTCCCGGGGTTTCAAAAGGGACAACTAAACAGAGCTCGGAGTTTTTTGCAAGAGGGAAGCGAACGGGGGTGCGCTCCGCATGAAAATCAAGTGACATAAGATTGAGGATAATGCGCCAACTCAAATTTCATGTGGTCCTTAGGCGCCACCTCTCCTCCAGTTAGCTGGGACATAATGAAAGCCACATCCCGTTGTTTTGAGTTCAACTAGGAAGAGAGCTGAGTACCTTTTGCATGTGTGCTAAACTGGGAGCAGTCTGGTGTCACAACCCATTCTATGACTTGGGGTAGCTGAAACCGGTAGAAGCAACTTGTGTAGTGGTGATTTCTCTTCTGAGCGGCATCGAAGCAATTCATCTTGCTGTTATTCCTTCCTCAGTTGCTCGATCGGTGCATATTGTGGATAACGACTAGATGACACTATAAGACGGGAGTTAGGAGAACTTCTATGGCCTAAAAGCCGTGAGGGCTTAGAACTCTGGCGAGTATAATGACCGGCCTATCGATGAAGGCTCTCGTGTGCTTCAGAGTATACTTTGTCAAGCGGAAAGGCATTTATGTTGTCCAATAACTCGGCCGGAAAAGTGAATTTACCGGCGAAAGAGGCAGATTATTAGCATTAGATGCGTTCTAACTTAGACTTGCAAAGCCAGTGAGGAGAGAGATATTTTGATATTGCTTTGTGGTTGTAGGCCAAAGTTAACTCCTCCTTTCTAGCATCATCCCGATTGGTCTCGGGGCTTCTAACTGCTAGTATAGCATTGAGGTTGGCCGAGGGCCCAATTATGGCCTTAACAACAGTTTGCCAATAGTTTTCCTGCCCACAAGGTCCTTTTCGGATAGAAGAACTGTCAGTCATGATGTACATACAGGAGCGTCACGAATTATCAAGTCAGACTCACCTCGTGTGCTTGGGACACCTTTGATAGTGGGTACACTTTGTGAACAAAGAGTCTCAATTTGTCTGTGGTGAGCAAGTCGAAAAGTTTCTCGCAATAGTACTCGAGCTCTTCGCGAGTTTCGATGTATCCGAATAGCGTCGGCCTGACGATCTTAACGCACTTGAGGGCAATGAGGCTAATGAGATGTTCCTCCGGTTAGACATGAATACTCATCGACGGGGTACAAGTCGTTATAGACACTGAGGAGCAAGATAGAGCTGAAGACTTACTGTAGAGTCAACGGAGGCACAGGTCCACTGGCATTGCCGAACCAGACTATTGTCCCCTTTCGCTTGACTGATTCCAGACTGCCCTCCCATGTGTCCTTGGCTACGGAGTCGTATACCACATCAACTCCACGTCCACCAGTGATACGTTTAACTTGTGATACCCAATCTGCCCCTTCTTCGCTACGGTAATCGATGACGTGATCAGCTCCAAGACTCTTGACCAGCGCAACCTTTTCAGGGCCACCGGCTGTAGCAATGAGTTTTGCCCCGAGACCCTTAAGAATCTGGGTCAGCAGCACGCCAACGCCTCCCGCAGCAGCATGTAAGAGGACCCACTCGCCCGATTTGACTTTGTAGCTCTCTTCCACGATAGTAAGTGCAGTCAAGCCGGGAAGCGCACACGCCCCTGCATCCTCCTCTGTAACGCCATCTGGTAGCTTGATCACTTTTGCCGCGTCAGGAGCGGCATACTGGGCATACCCAGTCGTTCCCAACCAGAGTACCCGGTCCCCGACAGCAAGATCATACTGTTCAGTCTTGGGACCAAGGGCGACTATGACACCGGCGCCCTCGCGACCCAAAATCTCTGGCTTCTCAGACTTGTAGAAACCACTGCGATAGTATGTGTCAACAAAATTGACACCGGAAACGGTGTTCTTCACCAGGACTTGACCTTCTTTTGGTACTGGCACCGCTACATCGGTGCGGTATTCCAAGACTTCGGGGCCTCCTACTTTCTCCACCACTACTGCATGCTGGACGGACGGAATTGACATCTTCTGAGTTATCGCCCTTTCGATATGAACTTGCGGCTGTTCTGGCGGACAACTTTTGGGCGTAAATTCTGATGGGATGTTGGGTGACTTTGCTGGTCAACGTCTAGGAGAGAAACAAGACACACCGCAAACACACGATATGAGAAAAGCTCCCCTTGGCAACGATCAGCTGGGCGTTTTAAGGGACGGTCAATTTACAAAAGAACTGCCTCTCGTCTTTTGTCTCAACCTCTACACTAGGTATAATTTGTAAGCAGGTACAATATGTCGAGCGATGGCTGACGTGTACAATCTTGCGGACTTATTGCGGATGGTATTGTGGACGTATTGTAGGTATATTGCGGATGTATTGCGGAAGCGGTTCACAAGCTATTACCGAAGGTGGATCCTGCGGAAGTTCCGACTCGTTCAACGAGCCCCAGCGTGCGGATTTGATCCGACTTTCTGAACCCCTTTCTCTTTAAAATAGTATTTTCTTTATGTTGTCAAAATTGCTGTAGGTATATGGCTCTCACTTAGGCCCTCATTGCGAATGGTTTACTCAGAATCTCTCTATCTACCTATCCGGCCCTAGCTATTGTCAGAGTCAGTACTTGGACTAAGAGATCTCCCTTTACACAGAAAAATGGGTGACTGCTGCCTTCGCGGATTCAAATGGGATGAAAAGCCCAAGGGAAGTGAGACCACCCTTGCCGGGAGAGGCTGCTATGTGACGGGGACTAATCCTCATGCTGGAATAATGCTTATTCACGACATTTTCGGGTGGACCTTCCAGAATATTCGGTTGCTGGCTGATCATTATGCTGAGGAAGTTAATGCAACGGTGTATGTGCCAGATTTGTAAGCATTCAAGTTCTTTTGTAGTCTTGCCACTCAGACACATGCTATCTCGGGAATCACGACGCTGATGCTAGGTGTTTGCAACAACAGCTTTGGCGGCGAAGTCCTTCCTGCAGATGTAATTCTAGCCGGCACCAATTTCTGGGAAAAGCTTGACCTTACGGCATTTTTCCAGCGCAACTCAAAGGAAATTAGAAGTCCCGAGATCAGGGAGTGTGCAAAGATTATCCGATCGAGACATGAACGCACGGGGGCCATGGGATTCTGCTTCGGTGGATGGGGCGTCTTTCAGCTGGGCGCGAAAGCAAACAATGGTTTGGTCGATTGCATCTCAACTGCTCATCCGACCAACCTGGCTAAGGAAGAAATCGAGGCTGTGGGTGTACCCGTCCAGATTTGCGCCCCTCAGTTTGATCCCATGTTCTCCGAAGAGATGAAGGCATTCAGTAATCGGGTCATTCCCACGCTGGGGGTTCCTTACGATTATCAGTATTTCCCAGGCCTTGAGCATGGCTTTGCAATACGCGGAGATTCTAGAAAGCCGGCGGAAAGGGAAGGAATGGAACGAGCAAAGAACGCAGTGGTGCTTTGGTTCCGTCAGTGGCTGCACAACAATTGAGCTTCATCGCTAGCAACCCTTAGGCTATACACTAGTTTGCGTTCGACTCGAGTCTCTTCTCAAGGGAATTACCATCGTGGGATGTCTAGACAGAACCAAACTTTCCTTGAATTTGTTACAGTATAAATACTGCCATCTATAGCCTTCTACAAACCAGCATGCTTTGAACAGTTACTATCAACATCTGATCATTCGGCCACTCCGGCTGACATTATTATAGGACAACGATACGTACCCGTACTCCCTTGTAAGTTCTTCCTGTCGCACAGTTTAGTACAGGGAGGAAGGATAGGCACTAAAATCGCCCAAGATGAAGGCAAAATCCTTGTGTATGTATTAGTATCATATCCTGTCGAGGCCAGAGTATTTCTCACACTAGAGAAACAAAACTTGTGGTTTATAGGGAACATGGATGAAAAATATTGTTATATCAATATGGATATTACAAAGGTCCTGGATATCTAAGTGGGTGAGCTGTCTGGCTAACTCACTATGAGAGCGTTGGCCTCAAGGGTTCATTGATACAAGGTTCGGCCCTTCAGATTGCAGCGGAAATGTCTCCAGCTGAGACATGGGCGCCATGAATGCCCACGATGGATATCCAAAAGATGAATTATTCCACAGGTCCATGCCGTCAAGATTGCCTGACGTCTGAAGGGACTCACCACTTCCAAGAAAATTGTCCAAGACCTGGTTTGGTGCCGAGAATTGAGCCATCTCCGCAACGAAGCCATTCGCAGCCTTTTCAGGCTCAACAATTCGCAAAATCTGGTTGTGTCCCTCGTCTACTGCGGATTGATGGTTTTCGTCCTTGTACATCGTTAGCAGAGGACACTACTGCCGGTGATGGCAAGGCAATCACCGATAAGAGGGAGTTTCAAACCTGTAATAATCTTCTTGCGCTCTCCTGCAAAAGTTGCGATGATTTCAGGGCTATACTGCTCATGTTGTGATAACGAGCTAGGTGTTGTAAACAGAGATCCCAGCTGGTTGAAAGAGACTCTGGTGCCACGCTCCCATCATCAAAAGTGCACAGCCGTCCCAGTAAGATTGTACTCCCAGAAGTGTGCAAGTCTGTCATATAAGAGTGAGCTATTGTGTTACTGATTCAAGTTGCGGCCAGAATTAACACACAGTGGATATTATACCACCAACAGACGAACGTCTGTGTCTGTATCTGAGACACTAGGAACTCCACTAGGTCGATAGCTGAGAGCACGCATTGCGCCGCTATATTGGATATCATGAAATCTTTGATTTTCCCCTTGATTGCTGGCTCGATTATAGCGACCGGCTTTTCATTCTGTTGCCTCTCAAAAAGAAGATCCAATGCTGGCCGCAAGATGAGTTGCCGCACACAGAGAAACCTTCAACACGCGATTCTTAGTAGTGCCTTCTGGTAAGAGATCGTAACATGTCCTCACGCACCTAAAATGCAATCTTTTTGATAGGTCAGGGAAATCGAGAACCACTTCGGTGTCTGGTACTCGATCTGAGATGGTAGCGCCCTTGAGGGGGTCACGTTCCGGCAACGATGAATCATATCTGAGGTAGGGAGGCAAACGGTCGCGCCATTCCATGATCTTGCTGTCGAGGCTCAATATTGCCCGCATGGTGGAGATCGGATCCGCGGGCGTGTCTGTCATTGATTCCTGTCTTTCAAGGACTTGGCCAAGGATATCGTAAAGCTTCAACGCGTGCACATAGTATTCCATTAAGCTGGGCAGATCCCTGGGTTGCATATTCCACTTGCCAAGCTCGTCACTTAGGCGATCATCATCGATTGCCTCTGGGAGCTTCATTGCCACCGCTCCAACAGGGATAAGCAATGGTTGGGCAAAGGTCATCGATACCTCGCTGTTGTTGAGAGGAGTTAGCCCTGAAATGAATGTTGAAATCTGGCAGCAAGGGCGAACAAAGAAGAGGATAGAAATTGAAGCGCATCAAAGAAGTAGTCGCACGCTGGGAAGCAACGTACGTCTCTAGTAGGATGCAGGCGTGCCACACTCGTGTACGCATTTCACATTCAACCTGGGTAGGGAAAGAGGCTAGGAGGCCTCTTTTGCCAGCTTCTGCGATGCTGAAGTGTAAACCCATATTCTGAGCCATCCTTAGCGCCAGTCCGGCCATATTCCAGCATTTTGAGAATCTCTCAGTGCTTTGCAGATAGAAAGCCATCAGGAGCACCAGTTGGACAAACTCGATGCCTACCTCTTCATTCAACAAGTCAAGGATGTCTATGGACTCGGCAAGTCGGAAGAACTCTGCCGCGTAGCTAGCATTGCGCTCGGGATGTCGGGATGAGAAGAGGGCTGCAAGGGCAAAGACAGCGTTCACTGTGGCAGGGAAGAGCTTGCCTCTACTCTTTTGCTTGCACAGACCGACGCAACTTAGCACTGCTTTCTCAGGGTCTGGTCTCGAACCCCACAGGCATTCGTACTGTTTTAGGAATGTTGGTCGGTGAAGGACCGGAAACATACGAGCATGCCTAGCAAAGTAGATTGCTACCAAGCTGTCAGCCTCCCGCCGGAGAGGAAGATGCCATCGCACGGCATCAATCAAGCGGTCGCAAAAACACTTCACCCGCGTAGGCGGTGGAGGAGAAACTACCTCTGGGGAAGGTGGTGTTGCACATTCTGACGCCAATACTGACGCTGTGCTTCTGGATGCATCCGTTCTCCGGTCAATAGCCAGGCCAATGGGCTTCATAAGTCTCTCAAAGCTGGATGGCATGATACATTGTGATGAATCCCGAGTGTGCTTGGCTGAGGAAGGGTATGTAGGTTCCCCTTCGTCGTTGAACATCTCAACGTCGCTGGCGGGCAATGAAGCCGCCATGAAGTGTTGTCGTGATGTGACGCTAACATGGCATGGGCGCGCTTCTTCCGCACCGCCACCGTTGATAGGTCGGTCATCGGCGGACTTCGAGTGAGTCGTCTCCCCTCCGTGTGAGGACTGGTCCGGTTGCTGGCATTGAGCCGACGTCGAGGAGGGTGCCTCACAGGTCTGAAGCGGCATCCCCGCCGCCTTTTCCAACCCTTCGAGACGCTGTCTTAGCGACTGTATCATACTATTGCCATTGTCAGCGCCAATGTCATTTCTAGCCGCAAACCGATTGCGGAACACGACAATGGGCGGTTGCAGCACCTCTGATTCCACTCCCTTGCTTCAACCTCGGAGGAGTAGATGCACTGCGACCTGCGCTTTGTACACCCTCCGCAAGCCGGAACGACGCCGTCGCACCTCCGCTTTCGAACCCGGCACTCCTCGCAGGCTAAGACGGTGCGTTTGCGGAGCGCGGCCCGTTTGCATGCCCGGGGCTGGGCGTGCTGAGCGTGCTGAGCTCCCGGCTTGCGTCCGCGTTTCTGGGTTGAAGGGTCCATTGTCGTAACAGCATGCGCGCACAATTAATGAGAAATCTACCTGTACCGGCTCGAGAGCGGTTTACTTCTAGTAATATCCTTCTACGAGGGGAGAGAAGAGAATGTACCCAAATAGCGTTAGCCAGTTCACGGTGCATCACATGGACTCAGTGCCTGGCATCCAAACCCCGCATTTTGGCGCAGCCGATCCTCGATAGCGTCACAGTGCAGTTTGTCTAGTAAGTCTAGCTTGTCTCACTTGCGATCACCCGAGGTCAGACTAACGACCTTCGTCCGCCTCTTCTCCGCCTCATCCGCTTTATGTCCGCAGAGCGCGTGACAGCACGAGCGCAGTTGTTGTAACTCTGCTATTGTGTTAGGTGTGCGTGTTTAGTTAAGTGGATGAGCTCAGTGGGAGCATTAGTGTGCTGTTTGACTCTTTGAATCTGTAAGTAGTGACCGAAGACTGGAACAAACAAGGAAATGCGCATCTGAAAAGCCTAGGTTGTATTTGAAAAGCTAGTAGTCGTCCGTTGCGCCTATCAGGATTCTCCCCGTCCTCTCTTGAAATTTGGCCAGCCCCTCGAAAAAGGCCGCTGGCGCGTTGAAGTCAAACATGTAGGTCCCGCTCTCCTTGCTCCGTTCAATCATGTCAATAGCAAAGGGAAACATTTCCTTCTCGTAAGCAGCAATCGCTTCTGTCGTGATACCAAATTCCTTCAGCTTCTCCACGAGAATAATGGCGTCTCTCATCCCGCAGTTGACTCCATCACCGACAAAAGGTGTCGTCACATGCGCTGCGTCGCCAATCAGGGTGACACCGGGATTAGCTTCCCAGTTGAGGG
This sequence comes from Nectriaceae sp. PG4201, assembly GCA_023628695.1. NCBI lineage: Eukaryota > Fungi > Ascomycota > Sordariomycetes > Hypocreales > Nectriaceae > Nectriaceae sp. PG4201. The sequence continues at coordinate 68,258 of JAMAKE010000088.1, read as the reverse complement.
CGTCGACTGGCATGTACCACAAAGGCCATAGATGGAAGGGCCCGTCAAGGGCCATGACCATATCCTTGAAGTACTGGCCATGGTGGCCAAAGTATTTCTCAGACAGCAACATCTCCTTCACTGCGGCCGTGTCGGTGAGATCGAGGTTCTTGAAAGAAAACTCGCCGGGCTTCTCTATTCCTAGGTCGACTCGATAACGACCATCGGCCTGCATTTGGTTCCAAGTAAACGAACGGCGGCCTAAAATGGCCTGGGGACCAACTCCTGCCATCTTCTTTGCCGTAGGATAGTAGGGATTGTCGGGAAGGATATGGCCTGTGACGAATCCTTTGCCCGAGTACTCTGGTTTTGCTGGTGTCACCTATAACTTCGTCAGAAACCGGGTTCTAAACCTCATTGAAAGAAGCTCTACCAGATGTCGAATTTTGCTGTTAACTCCATCAGCCCCAACCACCAACTTGAATCCAGTAGCTATGCTTCCGTCGGCAAAGTGCAGCGACACTCGCCCATTCTCGTCTTTCGTCGCCTCGTCCAGCTTCATGTCCCACTGAATCTTTTCCGGTGGGACCGTTGTCAATAACGCCAGCTTAATCTCATAACGATCGAGCTCGGGTGCGTCACGCCCTTTGCCCCATGAGCCCATCTTGTTTCCCTCGGGATCCCAAACCCAAGCTTCCGTGGCATCTCCCACTCGACCATACTTGCGCATTTCGTCGAAGCATCCTGCCTCACGACAAGCCCGCTGACCACTGCCCGCGTGAAGATCCAGGCACCCTCCGCGAGGAACTTCATTTCGGGAGCCGCGCTCATAGACAACGTAGTCAAAGCCAGCTCGCTCGAGGATCCCCGCCAGTGCAAGGCCGCATGGTCCGGCTCCCACAATAGCAATATCAGATGAAGTCTTGGCAATCATGTTGTCGAAATGGAGGTTTCCCAGAAATAGAAAATCGATTAATTTTGCCAATGCACACCAGAGCTCCAAACTCCACGGATTCTTATAATACCTGCATCAAATGAAAGAGGGCGGATTTGCCATGCATGAAGAGGAGTTGGACATGCAGGAAGAGGGTGACACCAACACAACGAGGACTTTCCAACTAGAAGGATCGTGGAGATAAAGCGGAGGTAGATCTAAATCTGGGGTAGTCGTGGAGATAAAGCGGGGAGTCATTCGATTGTGGGGGTGGCTAAGGTAGTGCAGTCATCTCCGCGTTCTGTGCTCGCTACGATGATCTTCCTTGATGCCGGTGGCTTGGTGGGAGCTAGTCGCATCCGCACCATAGACGCTTACAAATACACAAGGTCAGTTGGGAGGAGACAGCCACTCCTGCCACAACCGAGGATAGCATGGATGAGGAGCTTGGTGCCTTCAGCTTTACGACCGTCGATTCGACTGACAACGTCATTCAGGTGGAAGAGTTGCCGTTAGTGAGTGTTGAAGTGCCATGTATACTTGACAGTAGTTGAAAGTTGCCTATGTGTGAGGGGTTTTTCAGTGGCTATATATGTCCTGTGGGCAACAGCTAACTAGGGATGAGAATAGTCCATAAGACACGTCCAGTTATTAAGAATATTCTAGGGTAGATTTAATGTGTATGCACTACGTTAGCACCAGAATTTCGAGGATGCTCTGCGAAGTATTTTGGATATATTGGAGAGAACATTGAGGGGACCCAATGAGAACGAAACCTAGAAGCCATCAGGGTAATCATTGTGAGAGACTTTAGCTCCACCGATACGATGAATGCCTATTGTATCCTCAGTGGAAAGAAAAGTGAGACAATAATAACCTATCAACTCTATATACTTTGTATGAAGTTCAGGCGCTACTTTTTGAGGTGTAACAGGGTTTTCGTCTCAGTTTCAGGCTCTCGATATTTCTGTCAAGTTATATGGTCGATAGCCGCTCATGACGAATCTATAAACCTCCATAGGTTCTCAATTCAAGGCTAACTGAAGTTAAGGAAATATTATCTCTTTCAGATTCAGCTCCCTTTCGCACGCCTTAATGCTCTCTCGCTCCAGCGCAGCGTACAGTTCAAATTCGTCTAACACTTTACAACCTAGCGCAATCTCAAATGCATCTCGATATGTAGAACCACTACCTTTCTCATTCAATGTTTCTGAAGCACCTGCAGGGTCATCGCCAACATTGGACTTAAAAATCCCCGCGGCGGAAAAGGGCAAAAAATCTTCGTATGTGATGGGCTCGTAATCGACTAGACCAAGCGATAGGAGGCGACTTAGATTGATGCTCTGTGAATTCAGCTCAGACACGTTGGAAAGCAGCCGACTTTTAGAAGTTAGTTGGTAGCGAAAGTACACTAGCCCTTGTGCCCGAAGCTCGAACCACGAGTCTGGATAGTTCGCTGAGAAGTTTTCCGCGAGAATAGTATCAAAGTCTCTAGGTTGTGCACCATCAATGACCGCCGTGGAGATATGTCTTGTAAGATGGAGAAGTTGATCGTATAACTCGCGGCCTTTAGGAGTCACAGCTGCACCACGCTGCTCAACCTCTCCGAATCTTGCTGTGTGTGTGCCATGCACAGAGGATCCAGTCGAATCTGCAAAGAGCACCTGCTCCTCGAGGGCTTTGAAACTGGTTTGACGGAGCAGAATGGGACATTGGCGGACAGGAGGCCCCTCAATCCTGTCCTTTGCTGGTAGTCCCTGCGTTACCATCTCTTCTTGCACAAGGTTGATGTTTAGTGTCCGCGGAGTCAAGTGATTGATGTGTGCACTAGGGAAGCAGGCGATGTCGGCTACAATCGGATGCTCCTGTTTCAGCGCCAAATATTGATCAATAGAGACTATTGACTTGGAGTGCCACTTGAAGATTTTCAAGGCGTCAGTGATCAGGTCCTCAGCGTCTTGAAACGTCATGACCTGAGCAGATTCTGCTCGGTCGATGATATCGAGGAGTCGTCTAGTGAATAAATTTCGCTGTTCAAGGATACTCTCTGCCATTGATCGGATTTTTGGAGACAACCGATCTTTCCGCAACAAAGTTGTGAACACTCTGAATGGATTCTTCCCTAGGGACTCCTCCGTAATTGGCCGAAAAGCGGTCGCGTATAAGGGAAAGTTGACAACTGACAAGTCGTAGCATCCAACAGGATACATGCCAAGTATTCTGAAGAGGCGCTTGATAGTGCGCAATTCATACTCCGTTCCGAGCCTGATGGCACCATGCCGCTCAAGCTCATGTCGGATTGGGAGTGAGGCTGGGTTCTTTCTTTCTGCTGCCAAGACCGAGCTGTCGACCTGACGTACAATATCCACGAGCTTTCCGTATAGAGGTACTTCCCCTCTATACATCTCAGACAAAGCAATTACAAACTTTGAGCGAAGTTCATCTGGATCCAGCCTGTATGGATATCATTAGCCAACTTACTCCCGCCCATAGCAAAGTCTTTCAACGTCATACAGTGAAGAGGAACGCAAACTTACCCTTTTACATGCATTTTGAATAGGTATGTCCGCTGAGGATCTTTGTAGGCCGGAAACTTTTGTAGTGAGTATGGTTAACCAGCCAGCTCTCGAAACGGTAGGCCTAAGTTCTAGGAGTATGCTTAGACACAGACACAGACACCTCCATAAGAACAACACGAGGACTTCCAATCATTCACGGTAGCAGCGGGATCAATTCTTTTCTTTCATCGAATAAAGTGGGTATCAGTGAAGGCCTTCATTACAACTGGTTGAAACATCTGATGACGGATCCCGCGTGCGGAATTCCCGCCTCGATCCGCCTGAAGAATAACTCTAGATGTAACTAGGTAAGGTTAGGGTTCATTTGGTTTACGGGAATTCTTTATTGCGTCAGACATGCAAGATGTGGGGTGTATTGCAGCGAAGCTGGTTTTCACCATGCCTTGGAGAATTCGACGTCTGGACTTCGCGACGAGGTTGTGTCTGCTCGAAAACTTATGCTGTAGCAGTGGAAGGTCCACTTCTAACTAGCAGACTGTATCAGTGGCCTCTATCTCATGTTCGTCCATTGTCTTACCATAAAGACGAGACATGAACAAGTCAAAACTGAAAACACGAACTAGAACATCACAAATCAACCCTGGTTGCAACCCCTCCTTTCTAGTGCCGTATCTAGATGCCTATATAATAAAAAAAGATCACGAAGTTACCGTCTGTTTGAACCTTACTTTCCGGAAGGCTTTAGGGTTGCCTAGGCTAACTTCAATAACATTCCAGCAGCCTCATTTATGCACCCCTCCACCTCGTTTCCTATCATTGAAGTCATCCACCAAAGTATCTGTGTGAGGGTCTGACATCTTAATTTGGGAATCCAACACTTGAAATTCCTCCTTGCCAGTCATTAGTAGCCCTGCCGGACCGTATCACCTAAAGGAAAGCACCTTGCGACTGAGACGTATTGTACTAACTCAGCAACCAGCCCGTGGTACTTAAAGCTACCTGAGCCGGTCAGATTTACATAGACAGAATCTTGTCCGTGATGCACTAGCTACCCAATCCCAATGGTGAGTACCTTCACTGGAACTAAGCTTATCACACAACACGCCATCTAAGGCAAGCAGAGATAAGCAAGCTTAGGGATTGGTCTCTCTCATATGCTACATGATGTGGTGGGTGGTAAATATAAATAGATAAATATGTAAATAATGTTTGCAAGACAATGCTGATGCGATTGAGAGATGATACATAAGTTTCCCAAGAGGCATAGGCGAATTTCATTCATTCTGTCAACCAACGGTTACATGGCGCCGATCCCCAAGTAAGGCTCCTTATCGCGTGACTGCTAGTTGTTCCATTTATCCGCCTCCTTGTAGTAAATGGAATTCTCCCATCTGTCATGCCTCTTGCCAATGACCGGCCTCTTCTTGATCTCAGCTTCTGGCTCGCCACTCCTAACGCGCTTTACAAATTCCTCGGGCACAATGTCCACGCCAATTGGGTTCAATTTGTACTCGTCAGTCCTCATAAACTCGTGTGCTTCCTCGGCTGTGTCAAAGTTGTCCACCTGGATTTCAAACTCGTTTTTGTCCGGGTCGAAGTAATACATAGAGGTGCTCATGCCGTGGTTGACGGGCCAGTGTGGGAGGATGCCGCGCGCCTTTTTCTGCTCGTAGCTTGTGGCCAAATCAGCAAGCGAGTCTAGTGCGAAGGCAATGTGATAGATGCCGCAAGCTGCTCGTCTGTTCTCGATGGGCTTGTGGCCAGGGTCGGCAACAATGACCAGACGATGATGCTCCTCGTCAAATCGAATAAAAGCCACGGTGGGTAGCTTGTACACGACTTCGGCGCCAAAGAAGTTACAGTGCCATTCCACCATTTTTTCAAAGTTCTCGGGAGTGGTTCGCATTCCCCAGTGGGCAATCTTTGCCGGAGCGATTGGTTTACCAACCATTGGTTTCTCGCCAATGGCGGTAGTCGCTGAGGCAGAATTGTCGGTCATCTTGGATAATTTAAATACAAAGACTGCAAAAGTATCATGTCACCTTCAAATTATCACGCTTGTCTTTGCATCTATTCACTATTTATATAAATTATAACGAGAATCTGTGCCTATGTCAGTTTTATCTGTTGTCACGTACGGCGGCGTTATGACGGATATTAGGCCCCACAATGTCTACCTTTCCACCATGCGGCATTCCCGTCATCCTGCATATTGAAGTACAGTCCCGCTGATATCGCAGTTGATGTAATCATGCTTTGAAATCGGTTGAGTCAACGTAGCATACCTACTGCATGAAGAAGGTAGGTTAGGCCTTTTGCCGAGTACACCTACACCACGAGGAAGCGCGAGTAAAGAGTCAAACATCAGAAAGACGCAAAAATTATGGCTTACTACGTGCTTGAACACCCTACAGTTGGTTCCATCCGGGGCATCATAGTGACTGCTGCAGTCACTCAATACTTGGGTATCCAGTATGCATGCCTGAAGGACAGATTCTCCCGCGGAGAGTTATTGTTGAATCCTCCAGCTGATCACACTCGTCGTACCGGGGGTGTCCTCGATGCGACAAAAATTGGGTAGGTAAAGTCCTGTCCGGCTCTTGTTCCTCAGGTTTTCTGAGAGTCCTGCTCAAAGGAGATTCCCTGATCCATTATTATTCTCAGACCGACTCCACTCCTTCCTGCCAATGCTTGCCAAGAGCACCAGTCAACGATAGTTCAAAAGAGCCTGCCCATCAAGGAATGTGAACAATCAGATATCGATGGCTTGACTCTCAACATCAGCGTACCGACTGTCGGTACAGCTGTGAACTTACCAGTCTTCGTTTTTGTTTGCGGTGGGGGCTTTACGAGCGGCAGCAACGCCTACCCGGAATATGATCTAGCTAGGATCACGCAAATGAGTGCCGAGTTAGATATGCCCATGATTTCCGTTGGATTGAAGTAAGTTTCATCTTCCCTTCTAGACCTTCTGAGTTCTACGACTAACAGCCCTTTCTTCTTCCTTTGAAGTTATCGGATCGGAGTTCCCGGATTTCTTTACTCGAGCGCCATGAACGAGATGGGCTACAAGCCAAACAATGGATTGGATGATCAGCGGCTCGCTTTTCGATGGATCAAGCACAATATTGCCGGCTTCGGTGGCGATCCCAAGCGTGTGACATTTGTGGGTGAAAGTGCTGGAGCAAGTAAGTCCCGTCAAATTCCATGTTGTCGATGCACCAGCTGATTCAATTAGTCTCGGGTTGGTTCCATTTGCAATCCCCCGAACCCTTGTTCCATCAATTGGTGGCCATGAGCGGGTCTTCATTCCTACGCCCTCGACCGCTTGCGTTGCTCGAGAGAGGGTTCCAAATAGCAGCTACAGAACTTGGCGCTAAGGACTTTCCGCCAGGCGAACAAGTGAAGAGGCTCTTGGAGACACCGACAGACGAATTCCAAGCCAAGCTTGGGAGGAACGTTCCAGTCGGGCCATTCATGGATGGCGACCTCGTTGGAACCCCGTCGGCATTCAAGGACCTGGTTGACAGGGACCATGAGTTGGCAGATTCATTCCCCGCCTTGCGGCATTGTAAAAGAGTCATCATGGGAGATTGCCAGATGGATGTAAGTGGTATTCCTTTGGTGGTGACTATATAAAAGGCTTCAAGCTAACCGTTTATACGTTTCCAAGGGAATGGGTTTTCATTCGCGAGTTAGAAACCGCTCAGATATCCTTCCTCGGGCTCTAGCGCAATGTCTCTCAATAGTCTTTGACCCTATCGACACCAAGATCACTCCTGCAATCGTGGCAGCCTATGGACTTGACGTTCATGCCGAATTAAATTCTGCACAGACGACCAAGCCGTGTTTGGACTTCGCTGCAGACGTGTCCTTTGCGCTCCCTACCCGCTACTTGACACGATCTTGGGCTACCTCATCTGTGTCCGGTAGTAGTGCATACCTCTACCACTTCAATTGTCCGAATCCTTGGGACGGGCCATGGAAAGGGCAGGCCACACACGCGATAGATATCATATTTGCCCTACAAAACTACCGGGGTCATCTTTCCGCCGGTCAGCAATATTGTTCTGAGAGATTTGCGAAAGATCTCATTGCTTTCGTGAATGGAGCAGAACCTTGGCCGGTGTATGAAGCTGACAAGAAGCCGGGAGCAATGGTCTACTTTGCACCGATGGAGGGTGAAAAGAACGAGTCCGAGTTTGTTCCAATCTCAATGCCGGAGAAAACGGGGAGAACAAACGCCCTTGTAGACCTAGTTGGAGAAGAACTACTGGACAAGCTTATCGAAGCCTCCCAGATGTTTCTGGTAGGTCCCCTCAAGTGAAGGAGACAACGCTCCAAGCCCAGCACCCTAGGCATAAACTTTTGGATTTGGAGAGATCAAGGCATGTGAAAAGTAGACTTACTGCGCTCGTATTTGAACTTTACGAGTAGCCTTCCTTGCTAGAGAGGATGTATAAGTTTATCATCAATTTTAGGAATTTAATTCCTCAACTTTCTTTGACTGCCGTTAGTTTTAATTAATAAAATGCTCTACCTGCAGCTATTTCCCTCTACATCACAAGGTGGTAAGAGAATCACTTTCTTGGCTAAGAATGGACAGCGATGAGCATGAAACAATAGCTAAGGAGTGACTTCTCTCAGCTAATCTGTACAAATAAAAGAAACTATACCTGTTTCCCCCAGAAGAACTAATAGCGTGAGATATAACAGCCCTCCAGATCTTCAGAGGGTATATTTAAATAGAGGACTCTTGTCACCCATTTCCGTCAGCGTAACATCGCCATGTTTATCCACCACACCATCTGGTCCACCATTGTCTTCGATATAGCGCTCGCGCTTCTTATTTATGGCAGAGAGAACTAGCATCATGACAATCGTAGCAACAAGGGCAGCTCCAATGAATCCGATGGAAATGCCATATCCGAGATGATAGTGTGGCTTGTCTTGGGCGCGGTAGATGTTGGAACCGATGAGGCCACCTGTATTTCCGAGGGCTATTTTGGACAGTATTAGTAAACAACTCCTTAGTAAGTCAAAAGATAGAGTACTCACAGATTTGTAAAGACATGCCAATAGCCCGCTTATATGGCCCAGCAAGATTATTTGCAAGCCATGAAATAACTCCTGGAAACGCGGGGAAGAAGCCACAGCAGGCAAGAAAACAGCCGGCATACGTCACTCCCGCAAGGCTCTTACTATCGGAAGTTGAGATAGCCATGACAAAGCCTACAATGGCAAGAGCTAGGGAGGCTATGATAAAGTAGCCACGTTGTTTGAGTTTATCCGAGAAGTGAGCAACGGCGATGGTGAGAATACAAGCTGTAACGTAAGGCGGGATTGTCATGAGCTGAGCAGCTCGAGCTGTGTATCCCTTTATTGGAAGATTATTGTCAGATAATTCTTCTGAGCTTAGAATAAACTTACAAGATTAGCCACAATGGTAGGCAGGCCGAAGACCAGTCCATAAGTAGCTACGGAGATACCCAAGTAAATCACCACGCTGAGATAGATCTATAGCCAGATGAGCGCTTTGAGGATGGATACCTGGAAGACTTGTACTTACTTGCCAGTCTCGGAAAGCGTCTTTGGTGTATTTCCGCTTCGATCCATCCTCCGTGGTACCCATTCCAGCCCTGTTTCCATCATATGCCAACTTCAACTTGATATACCGCTTCTCATCCTCCGTCAACCATGACACAGAATCAGGGCCGTTGTAAATTGTGAAAATAGCAACGAAACCACCAAGAATGGTGATAAGGCCTTCAAGGATGAAGATCCATTGCCAACCAGCAAGCCCAGCGATTCCGTCCATCAGTGTGATTGCGTAGGCAAGGAGGCCGGAGAATGCACCTCTATCACGGTGGGTCAGCATGAAGCAATAGTCAACGCTGGATATGAACTCACGCCAACGAAGCCGTAGCATAAAACAATGCCGTCCTATACATTGCTTCGTGTCTAGTGTACCAGCTGGTAACGTAATAAGCACAGGCAGGGAAGATGCCAGACTCAGGTACACCGAGGAAGAATCTAGCAGCTAGAAGACCTTCGTAGCTGTTCACGATGCCCATGAGAGTCATGACAAGTCCCCAAGCAAGGGTGATTGCGGGTACTAGTCCATTAGCAGCCGCAACCGTCCAGATAGGTGAAAATGGCACTTACTCCACACCCGGGGAGAGAAATACTTGAGGGCTATGTTTGCTGGAACTTCGAAGACGACGTAAGAAACAAAGAAAATTGTCAAGGCGATGTTGTATTGTTCTCCCTTCATCATTAAATCCTCTTCAAGCCCAGCAAGTCTTGCGTTACCGATGTTGCCTCTGTTTCATTCAGTCACATGCTCGTCATGCTTCGCTGCAAGTCGATGTGGACTTACCGGTCCAAATAAGCGAAGAGATACAATATAGCGATCTGTGAAATGTGAGCCATTCGCCGTAAACGTTTGGAGTCGCCTTAGCGTGTGGACTCTCACGATTGGGATGATGTGCAAATCCATTTTGCGCATAAGTTTCTTGTACTTAGCACCGGAAAACTCTTCGAACAAAGCTGCGACATCTGGTGGTAGGCCACCATCATCGTGTTGCACTGCCGGTTTCTCGGTCTCTGACATGGCGGTTGACTTAGCAACCCCGCTTGATGTCATAATGTTCAATAATATGAAAGATAAGGAAGCTGAGGCCTTACAAAGAAGACTTGACGGTGTGTGGGATCTGGTTTTTTTTTTTTTGGAAGTTTCAAGGTGGATAAACTCCTTCATATATCTTTGGTTATACCCTAAGTCGTATTGCAGCTGAAGGTAATCAGCCGACAGAGTCATACAATTCCGGTGGAAACCTCCCTAGTGGCGTTGCTTAACGCCTGATGATTTGCGAACTACCCCGTACGTTCACCGCCGAGAAAGGAACTAACTGCGAAACTAACTCGCTAGCACCATGCGAAGGTCTGGGGGAATGCGGGGGATACGACGCGGGGGAGTTCTGGGGAAGATCTTCTGCGTCACCGGAGGAGCAATAGCGCATCGCATCACTTCCGGTGGAAGCCCACCGGAAGCTTGACAGCCGGATAGTCTCGGCCACGACGGTAGCTTCAGCTCCTGTTGATCCATAATGCCGAGTTATAGGCTGGATATTTGCCTGGATGAATTGAAATTGATGAGCTGTTCCTTTGTACTGATTCCTTGTAAATTATTCTCAATAACGCATCCGATCTTCGAACTGAGCCCAACATGGTCTTCTACCCCCCTGAATGGTCTCCCAGCCTTACTGACGCTGACATTCCGGATGATCTTCCCTTGTCTGAATTCTTATTTGATGATCGATATCGGCCTCGCAAGTGTAATGATTCCCCAACGCCATTTATTGACAGCATCAGCGGGACTGGGCACGGTATCTTAGAGATACAGGAAAGGATTGAATGGCTTGCCGCTGGACTTGCAAGCCAACTGGAGATCAATGACATATCCGGGGATGCCCTAAAACGGGTGGTCGGCGTATTTGCCGTTAACAATGTGAGTATTTGTCTGTAATAGAGATGACCTCAGCTAATTAAGTCTGGCAGACTCACACTCCTGTCCTTGCTTGGGCCATTCATCGCTTTAATGGAGTTGTTGCTCCGGCCAATGTAGCCTTCCGTGCATCGGAACTCGCATATCAGCTCAAGGATTCGGGTGCACGTTGTTTGTTTACCTGTTCGTCTCACCTAGTGACGGGCCTAGAGGCTGCTAAGCAAGCTGGCATACCTGAATCCAAGGTGTTCTTGATCCCAATCCCAGGAAATTCCACTTCTACCGCAGTAGACTCCCAGAATTTTCTGACTGTGGAGGATTTGATTCTTTCAGGATCTCAACTTCCTCCTCTTCCCCGCATAAAATGGGCAAAGAACCGTGGTTCCGAACAAACAGCCTATCTGTGCTACTCATCCGGTACATCTGGGACACCCAAGGGTGTCATGATCTCCCATCGCAATATCATTGCCAATATTCTGCAAGTTACGTTATTTGAGTCTGTGTTTCGGCCACAGACCCATCAAGATATCATACTCGGAGTCCTACCGCAGTCTCATATCTACTCAATTATCTTAACGACTCATCTACCGATTTTTCGTGGCGACACAGTCATCACAATGGCTAAGTTCGAGCTCATGAGTTTCATTGCCGCTGTCAAGAAATTTCGCATGACTCTTCTTTACGTGGTCCCTCCCATCCTCATTTCTCTAGCGAAGCAAAGCGCTGTGGCGAAAGACCCAGAGCTCTTCAGCCTACCATCGGTTCAAAGGATTTTCTGTGGTGCTGCACCCCTCTCTGAAGAGGTCACTTCGCAAATCAGAAAGCGCTATCCTAGAGTGCTTTTGGGACAAGGATATGGCATGACAGAAACAGCCACTGTTGTTTCTCAGCATCCCAAAGAAGTATATGATGGCTCTAGTGGATGCATTGTCCCAGGCTTAGAGATTCGAATTGTGGATGCCGATGGTCATGACATCGAGAAGCCCAATAAGCGAGGTGAACTCCTCGTCAAAGGTCCCAACGTCGCGCTCGGCTACTACAAGAATGAGAAAGCAACTCGGGAGACCTTTACAGATGGCTGGCTGAGAACTGGAGACGAGGTTGAGCTTCGCTTGCATCCTGAGACAAAAGATGCTCATCTTTTCATCGTCGATCGCGTCAAGGAACTCATCAAAGTGAATGGATTTCAGGTTGCGCCTGCAGAGCTCGAGGGACACCTACTCGGCCATCCGCTTGTCGGAGACTGTGCCGTCATCCCAGTGCCCGATGACAGAAGCGGTGAAGTTCCAAAGGCTTTGGTTGTACTGAGGAAATATTCTACAGTCGACCAGGTGACGGCTGAGCGAGAGCTGCTGGATTGGGTTTCTCAACACAAATCTAAATACAAGCAGCTTAGGGGTGGTGTAGAGTTTATTCCGGAGATACCGAAGAGTCCAAGTGGTAAGATTCTGAGGAGATTCTTGAGAGATAGAGAGAAGGCTCGCTTGTCGAAAGTGACGGCAAGACTGTAATTAGACATGCTACATATGCTGCCTCGATGGGGAAACGGTAATAGATTTGGTGCGACCGATAAGATAGACTTTAACACGTACTAGTTCATCTTGAATACCCATCTCTAGGGTACGAAGAATCGTCATATATATTGGCACTACATCTCCTTGAACCACTGTTGCTATGTACTGAGACAGGGCTCACCGTTTCTGTAGATCATGAAGGAGATCGGACCTCTGACTAATAGCAGTCAAACAACTCTGCCGATTCAGTAGCACAATGAGCATCACGCTCGTTCTCATTATCAGAACTCATGATTGGTAGAGAATGGCCATAACACAAACTACTGAACGATACAACGTATGTATTAGTCAACACTCTATAGCTTCTAAAGGATCCGCGGATAGCAGAGCATCAAAGTCTAAGATTGTTGACGGTTCTAGCATGTTGACCTCTGGGGTTAGGACGCTGGATCCATCCGTCGACAGATCAGCGAGACTCGGGAAGGCAGCACCAGAGCTCTCTCCGTCGTCAATGATCCACGAGCCATCTGATACGTACTCGGCCATATTTTCGAGCTCCAAGCCTTCTAAAGCGTGCCCTCCCAGTTCCTGATCAGTCTCTTTGATGTTGATGTGGTTTGAAATACCGTGGTCTTGGAAGGATTGAGTGTCGCATTCGACTGAATTCGTCTTTGGGGCGTGATCAGACATCTCAATCTTTGCTTCCATACTAGCATGTAGCGAACTCCCAGCCCCAGCCATTATCGACGTGTATACTTTGGCCAAGAGGATATGATTATTTCTGATTTGTTCGCAGCCCATTTCCGTTCCTAGAAGGTCGCATTTTGTTTGGGTAGGAGTCCCTAAGCAATCGCCAGGAAGGCAATGGATCAAGTCGCAATCAACTAGTTCATCATACAACCTAGCGAGTGCCAGCGATGATCTATGAACAAGTTCTGAATCAAGGTCCAGTTCACTAGGTGATGTAGCGCTTAGAAGTCGCGATGTGCAGGTAGAGAGAATTACTTTGCTAATCGTCAGGTTAGCACACGATACGAGTAAGGTTCTGTGGAGTTCTTACTGATAGTAAATGTGAAGAGCCTTGCGGTGAAATAGTATGCAAGGTAGTACTGTGTCATCTCCTATACCATCAGAAGGATGCCGGAGGACTTCCGGAAGGTTCAGCTTCCAAGAGTCGAGAACACCCAACCCGGATCGAGTAGCATCCTCGCTAGGAACCAGCTGAGTGCGTGCCCATGTTTCCAGAGTAGCTGGCGAGGATGCATTTGTATCCATATTCCATAGCCGCTCATTGTTGAGACACAAGACTAGCCGGATCAATTGGATAGAGAACATCGAGAGAGCAGTTCTCTTCCCGAGCTCCTCCTCCGCAGAGAGATCGCTCATGCTCGATCGGAGGCCCACGTTGTAATCAGCCAGTGTCAACATCGGCACTTTACACTCATCAAGCCGAATTCTTGGGGAGCGCTGCTCGGAGAGTGCCACAAGTCGGTCACGCAATACACAGCTCCACCAGCACCTTTTCCACAGTGCCTTCTGCCGCTCGCTCAGAGTTGCACTCGGAATATTTTGTAGGCCTAGAGAGGATGTCAATGTGACGGCGAGACCAGACCAATGCCAGGCATCCTTGTCATCGTTTGAGACATCTCGCCAATACGACATCAGGAGCAGCGACTGCAGCACGACTATCTTGTCCTGCTCAACTTCGAATGAGTATAGTGCGCGAACCTTGGAGAAAGCCGCTTGACGAGCCATCTTGCGTGACATGTATCCCGCCCTCCGCAGAACACTTGGGGAAGCGCAAGTGATAGCTGCGAAAAGGACAGCCTGGAATACGAGTAGACTGATACTACGGCCATCTGCATGGTGGAAGCGTAAACACTCTCCATTTTGAGCCAAGTATTTCTCCCAGAACTCTTGTTCATCTAATACTGGCAACTGCGGGTGGATAAACTCGAAATAGCATTTCAACAAGTCGTCGAGGACATGCTTAGCGGGGACCGTAAAGCATCCCTTGGCTGCAAGATAAGAAACATTTTCGTCTGGAAGACTACGGAGGTTGCAATGGATAAATGAGGGCAGATCCTTCAGATATTGTACTCTTAAAGTTGGAACAGACATGTGTTCCAACCCAGTGGTACCAGGCGATCCCATTGATGTTGTACACCGTGGTTGACGCGCAATTGTGAGAGAGTCTTCACTGTTCCAGAGAGCTAGAGGTATTAGTTTACTTCAACCACGTTCAGGCCAGGATTATATATACACTCACATGTGAAATGGAGCTTGGGTCGTTCAGGCTCCCCACCTACAGTACCTTCTTCTGTATTATCAATGGGCGAGTGTTGATTTGCAAGCAAGTGGAGGTCGTATGAGGATGACTGACTTGCGACTCTTTTTGATTGTCGTGACGGCTCCGAATAGTCTGTTTGGTTTTCCGTGCTGGCTGTTGCCATGTTTCCCAAGGTGTCTTGTAGAGTCGCAAGATGAGCGTTGCGTTTTCGGTATCTGCACTCGATGTCAGGAACTGGTCTTGTCTCAACTACATTAGGCTCCATTACATTTTCTCGCAAAGAGTGCAATCAATATCGTCTAGCCGACAGTTTGTACAGGGTGGTCCGTGTGGATAGACATCGCATCTAACTTTTCTCCGTCGGCAATGGCGACAGGCCATTTTGGACCGTGGTCTGTTTGCTCGCTTCGCATCCTTGCCGACAGTCGTGCGAGACGCGGTTTCTAGGATGTTATTGATGGTGACCATATCGGATCGTGACAGAGCCTTGAATTTAACGGGTATTAGATTGATTGTAAAATGAACTTGATGATTGTTCGAGCCCGGCTATTTTGATGTTGTTTTGTTGATTTGGTTAGCGGGTGCAGCATTGGAAGAGAAAATGCTTATGCTCCAACTTGGCAGCAAGCAGATTGACTTCCGACCAAACAGTAAGCAGCCGTAGTCAACACAAGAGCTCACTCCCTAGAGAGGTTATGAAGTGCTGTGATTGCAGCAGATTGTCAGCGATTACAGGAAGGGCCGCAGAGCGAGCAATTGAGACAGAAGCTTCCGCCGGAACTCAAATTAGGAAAAGGGCATCCGAAGCTAACCCCAAACCAGTTTACGGACGCGCTTGGGCTAAAGCGGAGAGATTGCGGGGTTACGGTGGTGCTAACAGCAGGGCTTGGGTATAATAAGGAGTGTCGTTCAAGCTTGCATCCGGTGGATCGTGGTCCCTCCCTCTCCTCTTCCACCGCTGCACTCTGCCTCCGTACCGGCCACCCGGAACTAGTCGTTGCTTGATTGCATGGTGAGGAGTATGCAGAGTGTTGCACAAGATGGGCTTGTCCCTTCCGGTTCCGAGCCCTCGCTCGGCCGAGTTTCCGAAGCCTGTGCACGCTGCCGTCGGCAGAAACTGAAGGTGGGCATACAGCCTTCTCTGGTGCGTTGGAGCTGACCATTGGCAAGTGTGATACGAGGAAGCCATGCACCATGTGCGTTCGCTCGGGCATGGAGTGTCGACCTCGAACGGTACTTGCACCTACGCCAAGGAGACGGAAGGTCGACAATTGTGTCGGTTCAGGGTCAGGCACCACCAGATCTAGAAGGCGGTCCCGAATTATATCGACGAGCCCTCAGTTTGGGGAACCGGCGGCTTCCATCCAGCCACTAGATCCGGCTACTCCTGTGACAGGGCGCGTCAGCTCCTCAGCCGAAACCCAGCAGTTTGGTGCCAACAGATCTACCATCTCCCTTGCTATGAATGTGTACAATAATCTTGGAACCCATGCACCCACAGAAATCTCCACAATTCCAGGTGACCCCTCACCAAGTTCTCCCAGTGGCTCGACCTGGGGCCTACAGTCGATGGCCATGCCCTCATCGCCGGTAGTGGAGGCGTTGATTGACGTGTATTTTGCCAAGATGCATTGGTTTATCTGGATATTTCACAAACCATCCTTTGTCTGCCAGACCAGACAAATTCTTTCAGCAGCGTCTTGGCGACGGGAGGACATGAGCAAGGTACTCGTCACCTTGACAGTGGCAGCAATTGGTCTGAAATGCGCCATACAAGACACTTCATCACACGGCCAACAATTGCTCGCTTCAATTTCTTCTGAACCACAGAGGCTGCTTGAGAGAATGATTGCAGAGGTACGGATCCATCTTTTGGATCTTCTTGACGACAGCTGCATTGAGACAGTTCAGGTATGTCTGCTGCTCGGTGCATTCTACATCTTTCATGGTTCGCCGAGTCTGGCTTGGGCCACCATTGGACTTTCAGTGAGAGCCTCTTATGCTCTGGCATTACACTGCACGCCAGAGCCCGACGATCCAGTCGCCACGCAGATCCGCCGTAGATGTTGGAACCACCTCACGGTGGCAGACACGTTTGCTTCGCAGATCTACGGGAGACCGGCGTCTCTCGACCCAGCCTTTTCAGATCTGCTACCTCTTGCTGAAATGGATGATACAGCCATCGATATCTCTAGCGAGCCCCAAATCCAGGACAGAGCTGGCAGCGCTGTGACAGGCTTGACTTTCCATTGGCTTAAATATAGGCTCTACGGAATAATCAGGGAAACGCTTTCTATCTTTAGGCTACTTCAGCTGCATAATCCTATGACGGTGGAAGAGCTGAAATCCTTACTAGAAGCCGTACAGCGTATTGATGCACAGCTGACGCAATGGCATAAGTCGCTTCCACCCCTGCTCAACAGCCAGGATGCTTCCGATGACTTTTCACATATCTCGACGCAAGAGCTCTTCGAGCATTTGGAGGACCAGGACTACGACCTACAACGTCTCAAGTTACAGGCATGCTTGTTACAAATAACGTTTGATGCAGCCATCATACTGGTGCATCGGCCACTACTGGAATACAAACTGTCGTCAGAATACCGCCAAGGTGTATCCAAGAGCACCATGGAATCAGTATCGAAATCATACGACGCCTGTGTCAAAGCAGCGCTTCGAATATCACGGACACCTGTTATGCAGTTCAAGCACGAGTTCTGCATGGCATTCATTTTTATACACCTTTTCACCGCTGGCGTCATTCTCTGCATCCCTCCAACCAGTCAACCGTTTAGTAGTACTGCGCAAGAATCCAAATCAGGAGTGTTTCGAATCATCCAGGCAGCGAAAGCGCTCAGTCCGCACAGCCAGATCGCAAGACACACTGAACGACTTCTCAGCGATCTGTTAAAACTTAGCCTACATCGCGAAGTCGATCTGGCTTTTCAGGAGGGGCGTGGAATGGATAATAGGCCAGTTTCAGGACAGCTCCCAGCAGAAGACGCACAAATCATAAATTCCCACGAGGTTGGAGTCTTGCCGGTTGACCATCACAGCCTAGCAGTACGAGATGCCAACGGCAACCCCTACGACAACGATTTGTTGCCAATATCGCCAACTTCAAACTCCGAGATGGCCCACTCGTCACGTCAAGATGCAGATGCGAGGAACTTTGAGGACAAGTTTGTGGAACCATATTTAGTATTCAACAACTTCATGAATGCCGACGGTTCCGGAACTCAGCCCTTGGACTTGCAGCTGGATGAGGCATTTGGTGCCTTCGGCCAAGGTGAAGCCCCACATCATGCCCTCCTATGAATAGGCCCTCTAGATCATCGCTAACTCTATGTACAGTAATGTTCAATCTCATGCCCGATGATCCCTTAAACAGCTGGGGTTGGGGGAAAGGGTCCATGTGATGTATGACAAAAGCCACTTCACCTTATAGTAAGATCGTGGCTGGGGTAAAATAGGTGAAGTGTATGACTTTATAAATATATATTCGATGAAATACCCCGGCATCAAGTGATATTAGGGCTGTCGCCGCAATTGCAATCCGCTACATCCAGAATCGATGAGTATGGAGAAGCTAGGGTAGAGAGGCAAACAGCCAACCTACACTAACCTAGGTTGACGTGGAGCTAGTGATATAAGAGATACCTGACTCTTGGGCTCTTTCGATGCATTCAAACTCCAATATCCAGTATTCTAACTATCGGATTAATTTGAATGATGCGGAGGCCCCGAATAGCTGACGACAAAGATTGTTGTATGACGCTTCTCTCATCACGTAGAGACCGCTTGGCCTGCTAGCACATACTTGCCCAAAAGAGCGCCATAACGAGGGGCTCTGTAGCCTTGCTTAATGTGAGAGTGCAGTCTTGTATATGTTGGGAAAGTTTCCGTTGCGAACAAGATTACAAGTTTAGATCAATAAATTGAGAGCGCGACCCAAGATACCATCGGCTGTACCAGATCAAACTGACGCTCCATCACTTGGCCACTTTCGAAAGATAATCTTAAGCAATCACTCCCTACCTAATCATCACAATCTCCACGGCTACATGCTCGTATTCGTGAGTACCGGGAACACCGCAAAGGCTTTGCCGTGTATCAACATGATTTTTTATATCGCCAATCTTGAGCTAGGCTCAATTGTACACCTGGTTCAAAACTGGCCAGCCGTGAGGGTGATTGAGTTGTTCATGCCGATATGAGCCTAGTGTATGGGCGGTTAAGCGATCGTACGTGGCCCATCGGAACAACTCAACCTCCTGTCGTATCGGCTCCTCTCGCATCCGTAAACGCCATAGCCACAATACCTTCGGGAGCTGCTTCAGCCGAATTATCAGTCCTGAGATTGTGCTCAGGCAGAGGACTGAGATTAGCGGGAATTCGGTTAGCAAGGCAGCAGCAAGTGGAGCGGATTGTCTATGGTGTGGGAGCGGCCGCCGCTAGCTCGCTGGAATGCGACTTCAAACGCAAGAGGACAAGCCCTGGAGGGGTCTCAAACGTGGCGCAGCACGAGGTCGACCTGCATTGCTGTTCTACCTCTTGACGATGGCAGAGCTTGCCTTTGATGGTACTATTATTATGGCAGTGAAAGAGCCATCTGAAGATATAGAACCCAATTAGGCGGGAGGGTTATATTCTTTTCGGTTCGTAGCATATAGGAAAAATCTCCCTCGGGCGAGGTTCAATTTACATTGCCCGATATCATTGTACTAACAATTCCAAGATCAGGACTGAGTTCGAATGATAAGATAAGGTACTGTCGGCCGCCAAGTGGCTGTGCACCTCCTAACGCGATCAAGCACAGGTGCGGCCAGATACGTTCGTCCGATTCTGAGGCGTTACGGCGTCCTGTTTCACCGAATCGCGCACGCCCAGAGACCGCACCAAGATGGGCGGCGATACGTCATCCCCCCTTCGAATGCGTTACAGATGGGTTTTAGGATATATATAGCATTCAGCCAAAACTCCTTATGAATCTCGTGCAGACCATCAGACATCCTCAATTGTCGCTATCAAGTTGAGTTTCACTTCCAAGTCTGAGCGATATTTATTGCTATTACAAGAAAAGCAAAGATGAGAAAAGAAATGCCACAAGACTTGAACAACAAGTCGATTTCATCTCGCATCACCGATCTTGTAAAGGTTTGTTCTTGGCTATTGATCAATTAATTCCCCATTTATGGCCATGAAATTAGTGCTCAGGCTTGCAGCAGAGGTTAGCTGACCAGCTTCTCAGTTTCTCTCCTCGATTCCAGGTGATCTCTCCAACGTCACAGCGCCGCCATCATTCTTAGCCCCGTCTTCCGTTGTCGAAGTTGGACATTGTTGGGCACAACGACCCGATGTCTTTGCCGCGCCTGCCCTCGAGCCCTGTCCTGAAAAGCGCAGTCTATTGGTGCTGAGGCTGATTCTGGCATCGCTGCGGAGCCAACTATATGTGGCAGGCTCACCGTCCGTGAGCATTAAAAAGCCTCTGAACGCGTTCCTCGGTGAACTATTTTTCGCATCATGGACGGACTCGGATCATAAGGCTACGACCACCTTGGTCTCCGAACAGGTCAGCCATCATCCGCCGATCACAGCGATGCATATTGCGAGCAAGGAGCATGGCATCAGAGCGGATGGCTATGCACGTGTAGAGATGACCTTTTCCAAGAATGTCAACATTCGGCAAGTTGGCCATGCAATATTACACATCGATCAGTACAATGAGGACTATCTCATCCCCTTGCCCGATGTGAAAGTGTGCGGCTTTTTATCTGGAAAATTATATCCAGAGGTGCAAGGCCCATATTACATTGTCTCAACTTCCGGTTACGTATCAGAGATTCGATTTTCTGGTGCTGGTGTATTATGGGGGAAAAAGAATAACTTTGAAGCACGGATGTACCAAAAGGATGACGACGAGAAACGCAGCATTTACGAAGTTTCGGGAGTTTGGAGTGAGAGATGGACTGTAAGGGATGGACGAACCGGCGAAATACTGGAGGTATACGATGTTGATGCGCCCGAAAACTCGCCTCCACCGATAAACATTGATCCCGTTGAAGTGCAGGATCCATGGGAGTCACGAAAGGCCTGGAATGCCGTGCTTACCGGCTTGAGAAATGGTGATTCCCGGGAAGTGATGAAGGAGAAGGGAAAGATTGAGGAGGCCCAGCGGCGCTTACGAGCAGAGAGGGCCAAACGGGGTGAGAATTGGGAGCCCTTGGTATTTCGTAAGTTCCCTGGAGAGGAGCATAGCGTCTTTCACCGTTTAAGCAACGGCTTAAACTGGGATTTATTTGACCATAAGACTGAAGGAGTATGGAGAATTGATGATTCGCTGCTGGAAAATGTTAAGCGTCCGTTTAGAGGAGGCCTGACGCCATTAGGTTAGTTAGATTACTTAGAAATATTTTATAGATCTTATAGCGATTTACCATATATCATAACCTAACAGAGTTATAATATGAGCGGAGCCTGGCCACTTCGTGGTATTGGTATGAACTAAAGGTGTCGTCACAGAGTCCTTTGCCATTATTCCTTTGACAAAATCGGATGTGTTATTCGCCCGTCTTCGTAGCGGTGTCAACAATAAGAAATCAGCGAATCTAAGGGAGATAGTTATTATTAGCACTCGAAAAGATCCAGATTATCCACAGAGGTGATCAGCTTGAAGGGCTAACGCTAACATTGGATTCGTGGTGGCTCTGGGCTGCTCGTTCTAGGCGGATGTCGCTAGAAAGGGAGAATCAACTGATCATAGCTATCTTTATGTAAGTAGCGAGGAAGGTGGGGGAAAATTTAGCGTAGTCAGATAAGGAAAGACATTAAAGGATGATATAAGATAGAACAGGGACATGATGAAGGATTCATTCTCTGTAAGATGCAAGAAATCGATTAAATAGATACAGTAAGCTCTTGGAGTATTATTTTGAGCTAATACTCAATATCTGGTAAAGAAAATAGGAAACATGACTTGGTATAGCTTGTTTGATGGGGTTCTACCGTTCTGCTTCCTTTGAGGTGCGGTAGACAGTCAAGTAGGTCAAAGCACGAGGCGACATATCAAAGGCAACGTCCCGAAAGCCAGCTGTAAGCTGATCTTGTGCGGATTTATGGAGAACATACGGTGGGGGTTGGTGTATTGTTCCTATTCTTGATATGTTACTCCCATTGTTTAGGTGCTTCTCATTATAGCTTGAAGGCGATCGTCTGACTAAGATGACCCGGATATGCCGGCCATGACCTTCTAGCAGACTTACCGAAGATGGGACTCTCCTATGTGATACACTTTTCTAGTTCAGATACGAGCCAGGTCCAAACCAGTCTCTCTTCGTCAGCTCTTATATCGAGCTGGTGGCAGATTCATTTCCGCCACCACTTGTATCGGCTCAACTAACTGGCTGAGTCATTGCGACTCGAGATGACTTGGATTTCGAAGATTTTCTTAATAGAAATTCTAGAGAATGGGCCAGCCTACCGTTGACTAATTTAGGTAAGTACTGCACCAGACAATTTTGCTTTTGCTCCAAGGTTACATTGAAAGTCAACCGCACTCTTTATTGTCACGGACTAATGGGGCCACAGTGCACGGCAATCAAAATCCGGAGCAACAGCAGGCCTCAATAGTGGCAACGCCCAACCGCTAGAGAGCCTTTACCAGGAAGAGAGCCAGTGGTGGTATGTGTTCAACAAAGGTGATAGGTTCTATAAAACAACGCTAATGGACCTCTATTGTGACTTAATGCTTGAGTTTGTGTTTGCACTGTGCTTTAGTGCTGTCGGTACTTGGGAGCGTGGTTTTAAGCTCATAGAGAGGCCCCCGCGAATGTGATTTCTTGACTAGTGATTCCTTTGATTCCGGACCATCCAGGGTATCAGAAGCCTCAAACGGAATAGTGCAACACTAAACCCTACGGAGGAGATTATTCAATACCCCGTGGCAGATCTCCCGGCCATCTCTCTTATCCACTCTCCCGGTAACGCGGTAAAGAGTGCATGGCCCTACAATTAGTGAGCCTCGCACAAACAAACAGCCCGAAGGGCGAGCTGAGCTCGAGTCTGCGAGCGCTCATAGCGCAACATTAGTCTCATACACAGAAGGCGCCCGCTCGGGAACAACTTCGCTCACTTGACAGGCCGTCTCGGGGCTTACTCAGCGGCACTCTCCACTCATTCAACAGGATTCACACTACACTTCATCCGAATTGGTTCGGTGCTTGATGCTGACTGAGATGCCGACGGGCTAACTTTCAAAGCGATGATAATCAGCATCCTGGTTGGTAGTGGTGGCGGCTTGTAGATCTGGGCATGTATATAAGTATTTGGTTGCGCTTCCGAAGGCATGATTACTTCCTTGACCAGGCTCTTATATCTTTAACCCAGCGAAATTTTTTATTTCCCCCCGAAATCTGCATCTGCAACAACCGCATCAGGAACACGAAAGACGTACCGATACCAAACAGTCACTTCCTCTCCATAGTCAAGCAATATGGCGAGGATACGGGCATCGATCTACGATATAATTCGCGATGCGCCGCTTGGACAGCTTATGCGGCTTCTCACCAAGAAACGTGCCTTCCGATACCCAGAAGAAGATCCTAACTTCAAGCTCCCTGAAGCATGGCTCCGAATGATGAACAGCCAGGACCCTACTATTCAGAACACACTGGTAGTCTCTTCAGAAGCCTCCACTGTCAACGGCGATGAACAACAAACATCTAAGGCCAAGCCGGACGGTGAAAAGCGGCAGGAGGGACGGCAGCAAGATCAGAATGATATTGGTGCAGTCGAGGCACTTGAATTCGAGGACGGTGAAAATATTGAAAAAGTCAAGTCAATTCCTGTGGTGCCAAAGAGTACCAAGGATGGGACTATCCTTGTCGACTGGTACTACACAGACGACCCTGCCAACCCACACAATTGGTCTAACCGCCGCCGTGGGTTCCTCGCACTACTTATATGCCTCTACACATTTGTAGTGTACACAACATCGGCTATCTATACCTCGTCGACGCAGGGAGTTATGGAGAAGTTCAGGGTTAGCAATCTCAAGGCCACGCTCGGTCTCTCGATCTATGTGCTGGGTTATGGCATAGGCCCATTGATCTTTTCGCCTCTAAGCGAGATCCCTCGCATCGGCCGCAGCCCGGTCTACATCATTACTATGTTCCTTTTTGTTATTCTTTCTATTCCCACGGCTCTTGTCAACAACTTCCCAGGTCTCATCGTCCTGCGATTTCTCCAGGGCTTCTTCGGATCACCATGTCTGGCGTCTGGCGGTGCTTCGATGGGGGACATGTACAGTATGCTGTCTTTGCCGTTTGCTATGATTGCTTGGGTTGCTGCAGCTTATTGTGGTCGTGAGTTCATTCCCTCTCGCATGCTCCTTTTTTTCCACCCCGCCCTACACCCTCAATTGATGGCTAACTTTACATTTAATAGCTGCTCTCGGTCCTCTCCTTAGTGGCTTTTCTGTACCAGCCGAGAACTGGCGTTGGTCTCTCTATGAGGCTATCTGGGCTGCATCTCCAGTACTCATTGCTATGTTCCTCTTCCTCCCCGAAACGAGCTCCCCGAATATTCTGCTTCGCCGTGCCCAGCGCCTGCGTAAGCTTACTGGAAATCAGAAGTTCATGGCCCAGAGCGAGATCGACCAGCGTCACATGACGGTTTCAGCGGTCGCCATTGACGCGCTAATCAAGCCCTTGGAAATTACGATCAAGGATCCCGCCGTTATGTTCGTGCAGGTGTACTCAGCCATTATCTACGGCATATATTACTCTTGTAAGCACCTCGCTGGACTCAAGATATTTAGCTTTTTTTTCACATCAGTTGACTGACCTATGCACCCTGCAGATTTTGAAGTGTTCCCTCTCGTCTACCCTGTCTTTTATGATATGAACCTAGGTCAAATCGGTCTTGTCTTTCTCTGCATTCTAGTCGGATGCCTTCTTGCCGTTGCTGGTTACAGTTCCCTACTATACTTCATTGTAAACCCGCAAATCAAGAAATTCGGCATGGGCCCGCAGGAGACAGTTTTAACGCCCGGCCTGATCGCGTGTTTTGGCCCTACAATTGGCCTCTTTATGTTCGCCTGGACTGCTCGCGCGTCTATCCATTGGATCGTGCCAACCATCGGTATCACTATATACGCTGGCACCGTCTTTATTCTCATGCAATGCATGTTTATTTACATTCCGCTTAGCTATCCTCAGTACGCCGCCAGCTTATTTGCAGCTAATGATTTCTTCCGCAGTGCACTAGCCTGTGGCAGTATCCTGTTTGCTCACCCGCTGTTTCATAATCTGGGTGTTGATAAGGGCACAAGTCTTCTAGGTGGTCTAAGTGTTATTGGCATTATTGGAATTTGGCTGCTGTTTTTCTACGGCGCTAGGCTTCGAGCTCTTAGCAAGTTCGCAATTTACACGGAGGCGGAATAAGCTGTGTCTGTGGTGGACGCGGATTATATATAGGTACCAACCTCAAAGAACGCTCAAGTGGCTGACGCTGTAAGAGTTGTAATTTTGTGTCGCCAGACCTCAGAAAGGTGGCGAGAAATATAGCACGAATCCGTTTCAATATGAGTTACTTAAAACTCTGCGGTTGAAACACGACCCACTTTGGAGAGAAGAGTCTATTTACTGTAAATCATAGTCAACGCCGAGTTTACAGCTGCTCAGTATAGCTAGTATTGCTCACTGGTACAACCCTCGCATCTAGACAGAGCACACAGATAATAATGACGAGGAGAATGAAGTTCGCTAGCCTCTTTATTAATCTGGGTCTGTACGAAGTAAGCCCAACATACCGTCGTGAGGGTGAGGGCGCAAAGATCAACTCTACAGACCGCTTTCCTTTTTAAGCTGTGTCATAAGTACGATGATCAAAACCGAATGTACTGGTGTACTTACCTAAATGATTCTGGCCGGTAGCACTTCTACCTCCGTATTCAGCCCTCACTAAAGTTAATTGCTGATCTTCAGAAGAGTATCTAGTTGCAAGAGAATAGTAAACTTCGAATAGGAAATTCGGCTAACATCGGTGACGCGTTTGGAATTTCTTATATATTCCAAGTCAGGCTAAGAGACTAGCTAATGTTAAATTTTATGAAGATAAGGTAAGAACGGGAACAAAGAGCTGCATGCAGAGTGAATGAGTGTCAATGTTTCTACAGAGACTATGATATACTGCAGCAGAGCTTACTTAAGGAGATAGATTGGTGACGTAGCGACACACACGCCGGTGCGTGACATCGCTCCTCAACACTGGTTTTAACCTCGTAGCAGGATGTTGCTTCTTTCAGATGAAATATTACGTTTGGTATCCTTCCTCAATAGGGTGGGTGAGTTGGTTTTCAACCTTGTGCAGCTAAGTCCTGAAGATGAGCGATAAAGTCCACACCACTAAATGGATATTGAGTATCGCAGGCTCGTATACTCTCGGTGGATATAAGTTCCAGGAGGGTATAGAAATATCGTCCATCAATTCCGGTAATGTCCCTCCAGCTGACGGATTTAGATTCCTCTGTAGTTCATACGTACTTCGAACCGATAGTCGCATCCAAATACACCCTTATAACTACATTTATCCAAAATGCGAGGACTTATTCTTATTCTTTCTGCTACTGCACTTGCGGCCTTCCCGAAGAGCTCAACTGCGTCAGAGCTCGATGGCTGAGTTACTGTTGTTGAGCTGGAGGGCGGCAAAATCAAGGGCGGTGAATCCTTCTGGTTGTATAGGATGGCGCATTGCGTTATGGAGAGAGCCTCCAACAACGATTATATCGATGCTACTGGGCTGCTGCCTGACGGGACCGAGTACTCTCAGTCAACGAACTACTCGGAAACAATCACTATGAGCACTAGGTAGGTTTTGGAGCGTCTGTCGTTATCGACTTTGAGGTCCTGAAAGGGGGCTTCTCCTTTACCCAGCCAATCGCGGTACCGACTAGCGAACGGAACAATCACATTGACGTGGCCGAGTTCAATTCCAGTCACTTTTTACCCGCTTAAATGGACGGCTCTGCACAGGTCTAAATTGCTGGAGCAACGTTTATTCCAGAGATGAGTAGATCTGGAGGCCAGGCCGCCAATTTTCGAGTGCAAGTACCAATATAAAGCAACGCCATCACATATTTACAAGACTCAAAAACACATTCTATCGACTGGCGTGGACTGTCATTAAACCCGACATTGTCGGCTTAACATGATACATTTTATAATAGTTATCGATGGTAATAGAAAATATTGCATCCTTGTATCATTCTGCTGTGTCCGTAATTTCGCACCGCATACTGCAAACGAGGGGCAGAGAGCTTCAGATCCTCTTTGCTTTCGTTTCAACTTTAACCCCAATCCTAGCTAGAAACAGGCTTCTAATAGTAGCCACTGCTCCCGTAAATAAGAGAGAAACCAAATCCTGCCACCTCCATTTGGCTATCTCAAGTCGGCCCTGGTGCTCGAGGCTCACATACAAGCTAGCGAGTAGTGCGAGATCCACGAGCAATACGGCAGCTTCAACAATCCTCCAAACCCTGATTTCCGAGCTAGCGCGAAGGACGAAAGCGACAATGATGGCCATGAATGCAAACAGAGCTGCCAGTTGATGGAACAGAAAACTATGGTCTGGATTAAGAACCGACATGGAGGCTGGAATTAAGCCATCCATCATAATTTCGGGTGTGTAGAGAAGTCCGTAGACTGTAGGGAGGAGTGTGAGTGGGTCTACCCATGTGAACCAAATCCGATAAAATCGATGGACGTTTTGGTTTTCCATGCTAATTGCGTCGTGTAGGGTGTTGGTATTGCGTGATGGAGATACCCAGAATATGGAAAAAGGAGCAAGTTTGGAAAAGTCGGAGAGGTCGCATCAATGCTTTAGCGGTTTTGACACGTGCCAAGGCCTGCCGACCGAATAGCCAGAAGTCTGACTCAGCCGTGCTAGGGGTACTTTCGTTCTAGTTCGGTGGGATATCACGTCAGCTTACGATGGTTGGCTAGGTTGGATAGCTGATGGCTGCGTCTGAATATTTGTGGATGTTCCTTACCTTGTCCTGATTGGATTAACGCGGCAGTATCTCGATTCTTCCAGATGAGATGTCGGTCATAACTTCCTTGAGCTGACATACCGCCTAGAAGTGAGGAGCCTGGCCTACAAATCTTTTATATGCAGTTCCAATCAAGATTGAATTATTACGCTGGCGGTTCCATTTGCGAAGGGAACTAACTGTCTAGAAGCCTACTTAAGCTCTATCTATAAGCGACCACTATTTTTTGCATATCTCCACATCGCTTTTGAGATTAGCCCGCTCAAATTCTCCAGCCACGTAAGCTCTGGTAGCCTCTTTCTATTCCACAAGAAACTACAACCGACTCATGTTTGGCATAGCCATGGAGCAGAGATGCACATTAGCGTGGTTGATATACAAAGGAAACGTAATCATCTATTGCAATAGTGTGTTTATTGAGTATCCCAGCTAATACTCTTAATTAATATTAAGAGTAAGCTCGATAGCTAAGACTATTGCAAACTAACTAACAGCCCCCAATATCCTCCGCTGATATGTAAGATTAAACATCAGAATCGAAAATAACACACTGATATTATTGTTAGTGTATTGCAAATATCGAGATCTAAGTAGCACTAACCTCGATGGCGCAAATAACAACCTTGCAAGCGGCATCAGCGATACCACCGACCGCCTTACAATTATCGATGCACCGGTGGCACTGTTCCTGACGCTCGACGAGAGCTAAGCCTCGGGCAACGAGGTCATCGCTGGGTGCTGGACTCGCGGCGCCTAGGGCGGCAAGAGCGGAGAGAATGACAAATGCGGTCTTCATTTTGGCGGCGTAATTTGAAGGTATGCTAAGGCAAGTATGAGATATTGAGACTGTTGGAGTTATGAATGTAGATGCTTGAGAAATTTTATTACAGAACTCTAGGAGAAAGATGACTTCTTTAATACTTCTCATCTATAATCAAAACGTAGCAACTTCATGCCTTATAGTTATCCGTCTCCTTCAACTGCCATGAGACACAATTCCAGAGGTCCGCGGATCATCCCTCAATTCCCCGCGTCCCGGCGGTTTACCCGGCCGCATATTGAAAGTGCATTCCACGGAGTGCCGGGTAGGCCTAGGAAGGTATGAGGATTGGTATGGACTGTTTGCACTCCTCATGGTTAACGTTGAACTATCGATCACAATTTCCTCTTTATACTGTTGAGAAATGACAAGTAGAGCAGGTCCCAACTTCGGCCTGTCGGGCAGTCAAAGAATGGCCGACTTGCGAGTTTGCTTGCTTGAAACAGGTACTAGAAACAGATACTTCCGGGGTAATCGTTCCCAACACTCCTGCCGATCACATCGCAACATGGATACTGCCTAACCGCTGAAAAATTGGTTCAGTGTCGTTAGGTTACATTCAAATTGATGCCTTAACAATACACCATGTACAGTTCTAAGCACAGGGGTTTACAGGATACGAATTTTAAGTTACGTGCCAAGCCTGTGACCAATTGACGTTCTCGCACTACTAAATCTATGGATAGTCAGCAGCATCACTCTTGAGAAAATGGTCTAGACAGTTCAAAGAGTGTGTCGAGAACAGGGATTAGGCTGCTGATATGTTCATTGTGGACCAATTTTAGCTAATTGAGGAGAGATTTACTCTGTCTCGAAGATCAGGTATGCTTGACTCATTCTTTGAGAGGATTCAACTCTTCTTCGAATCCCCATTACTGTTGAAATTTTATCTTGAGCATTTATTAAGCAACTAGCTCTTGTTTTGCCTTTTTCTAGTGCTTTGGAATTAATAGATTGCTAAACAAGCAAAGTGAAAATTGCTATGCAACCCTATGTTAAGGTCGGTTTGGACTTTGACAAACCTACCTGTTGTTTGGGGCTGTGGCATGTTTCTGTCCCTCAAAAAAATAAAAATAAACATACATCAACACCAAGACCATTGTTGATATTATTGTCGTGAAAGATGCTATTTTCGCTTTGATTATTCGCGTATTATAGATTACGTCCTCGCCAAAAGAGCGCGAACAAAAGATCATTGCGTAGTCGACTTTCACTGGAGGCGATTGTGGCTGTAGATACTGATATTAGCGATATCGTCGAGTCGACCACAACGATGATGCTGGGAGGTCTATAGGGTACATCAACTGACAGCTGGCTACCAAACTCGTCGGAACCCACAATCCAATCCAAGGGGCGTTATCTAGGTTTCAGGGTGTACGTACCATGCCAGTCTCAATTGTCGAGGGTAAAATCGTCACACCGGAATACCCCCGAAGCCCAGCCAATGTAACCTTTGACGTAAGTTGTGTTTTCTTATTCACGTGTATAGTCCTGCCACAGCGATTGTGGGTTGTAGATGTGCGAGTTAAATCTGGTAGTATCCTTTTTTGTGATGTATGAGAGGCAGTCATTGATTACGTGACAAATATCGTCTTGGTATTAGTATGGAGTGCATCCGGATGGGCCGTCAAGGAACTGACTGCCAACCTTACCCAAGAGAAGGCGATGATCGTGTTGCAAAGGCTAACTCGAATAAATGGCGCCGACTCGAAGATCTTGTGGAGCGTTGCCGTTTGGAGCCATCGACGGAGCTCGTTCTCTCAGTAGATCTGTGTATGCAGACCTTAGGAAAAGACCTTGTTAGGCCACGTCTAAAGCCGGTAATTTGCATTCTATAGAGCGAGACTGGCTGTTCTTGATTGCAGACGGAGCCTTCTTTCTAGGAGTTTAAAAACGTTGGAGTGAGGGAAGAGGTGTAAACGGGGAATGTTGTCAACTTGGAGCGCTGAAGTTTATGTCGCTACGGAAAGGGCTTAGAGCGTGTGGATGACATTTAGCTAATATCAACAAAGGACATTAAGTTAGGCTCTGCTTATTGAATGGGGTATAGTTACTAGTCAGAAACTTGAGGGCAGAAACCTGCTGCATGTTGGCCAGCACGAGGCCAAAATGGTTAACAACGTGTCGAATCAGCATGACAACCCCCTCGAGGAGATTGTTTGTTTACCCCTCGCCTCGAAACAGCCTATGATGGAACAGAAGCGCAGCTTCGACCATTTCATTACGTTGACCCACTAGATCGTTCTATTGAACAATGAGGTGTCATGTCTTAAGGGGGACATCATGGTGATATTACGTAGTAGTACCCAAGGCGGAACGCGCTTTGTGGCTGAGATGTGGCTATCAAGCGGCACGCCGATCGCGACGGCCGCTCGTACGTGTGCACAAACGGGGTTTCGACGGCTTCTCCTCGGGGCTTTGACGCTCTCGGATTGCTTAAGTCCTTGAAAATTGTTGCATAGAGAAGCTGGATAAAAGCGGCCAGCTTTTTTGACTCCGCACTCGGGTCGCCATGAAGTCGAGTGTAAATATTGGTAAAGAAAGAACGGAGTGGATTAGACCTTTCACCCAAGGAACCGAGGCGACCTTATAACTTAGTATGGAAAGTCAACTTGGTTGTAGAAGGTGTTAAATGTGAGTTAATATCGAGAGGAAATTGGAAGCGTAGTTTGAACTAACATATGCAAGAGCAAGCTTAGTTTAGGCCAAGAATAGAACCAGGGAATGACCTTTAACTAACTAGCCAAGGTATATTATGAAAGCCCGAAGTTGCTACAGTTTCCTGTCTTGTGCACAGATATAGATGTTATACATAGGACATACGGCAATGATGTTTCTGTTTTCCAGAAGAAACGGCTCGACTGGGCTGGCTTTTTCAGTTGAAGTTGTCGAGATTGCCACTGTGATGATGGGGATTCTGCATGCCTTAAAACCTGCTTACAGGGTTTAGATTGGTGGATGTATTAGGGTGTTGTATCAATTAATTATGGAATCCTATCTTATAACACTCAATAAGAATAAGCTAATTAAATCATATTAGTAGCAGAAAGTTTTCCACCTAGTAGAAATATACTACCTTATCGAAAGGCAAGTGGGACTGAAGAACTTGGGTTCAGCGGTCTCCTTGAGCTGCGACAGCAATACCTAATGATAATTAGACCTCTTTCTCTATCTTCTTGGGTTCTAGACTATAATCCCAATAGATTAGACTATTAATATTTATTGTAACCTCTAAAGCCCATGTGTAAATTACCCTTGGGGGTCTAATGAGGCGGGCTAAGAACCAGCGAGCCGCATCTCTATGTGGGCCTGCTTACTTTTTTCGTGACCAAGGCATGAATAAATCCCTCATTGAAAACCCACATCAGCTCGAAGCTCACAGATACGCACCATCTGTCACCAAGTATCCTCTTGGACGTTACAGATGCGATATTTAGAAATTTTTTGAACTCCTTTCCTTGATCTACTCGCACATCCTCAAGCTGGAAATCAGATATAGCTGGCAGTGCAAAGATGGCGGCTGTGCCCGTTGAGCACACTCTTGCCCAAATTTTCTGCATTCTTGGAATATGGTTTCCTTCCAGACAAGCGCTTGAGCGACTATTCTGGCCGCAGCGATACTACAACCACCTCGACCTGGTTACAGCTTTGAAAATCGCGACATTTGGAACTATTGGGGCTCCGTTGGCGGCACCGGCTGCCAGATCGTTGTTCATCACCAAAGAGGTTAATCGCGATATGACAGACGCCAATCACACTCTAGGAACGTTGTTGTTTCCAGAGACAAAATTTATGAAGTTTATTCATCACACATCGGAGAAACAAGAGGATCGCGACCTTGATGTGCCGGCAGGTAATTGCTTCTGGGCAGAAGTCCTCTATCTCGTCAACCCGGTAAATTGAAAGAAAACACAAGAAGAGCAAAAGACCTTCCATCGGGAATGAGTGCCGAAGATGTGATGCCTACCAGAGGAGACAAAAAGAGCATAAGCAACTGCGTTTTCAGATTGAGTCTAAAACGCAATACATGGCCGGAGGGAGCAGACACTGTCGTGGTCACAGAAGATAACGTCACGATATCTACTTTGATCGGCATCATCCTCAGTGAGCTGGTTAGTCTCGGCACTGCTATGGCCATGTGCGCACTTACTAGGCTGGGGAACTACCGCTGTGCTGCGTTTATGTGCTTGCCACTCCTGATTAAGCTTGTCTCGCTTTGCTACTGTATGCGACGAGAGAGTCTGAGGGCAAGCAACCTCGAGCAGACCGACGCCACGACCAGACACAAGAGAAGCCAGACCGCGGTGTTGATCCTACTGGAGTATCTCCTGCAATTATAGAACTTATGAATTGCGATTTTGGCACGGTAATCATTGACGGCAACGATAAAACCATCTTACAGTTCATGGGTGGCTATGGCTGTCCTCTGGTGGAGTCACGACAAGATCAGCAGCGGTTGGCACTTCCTTGGTACCTCCTTCTGGCAGTTATTATTAATTACATGGGGTGCTGGCTCGTTCTTGTTCTCAATGTCACAATGGTGGAATGGCATCTCTGGTTGTGGTACCAGTTCTATGCTTACCTATCAGTGTTCGCTAACGAGATTCTGGGGTGGGCAGCTGCAGGTAGAACAGAGGAAAGGGTTGCAAAATTGTTTGAAAGCGGACAGTCGGTATATTTAGGAAATAGTCAGAGCCGGGATGTCGTTCGCGCAGATCTCTATGCGGAGCAATACCATGATATCACTGAGTGCTTATGGCGCAGGAGGCATATACTAAATAGTGTAAAGAGTGCTGGGGAACATAGCAAGGAATCCTAGGTGAGAAGGGTTTTCCCCTTTTACTTATAGTTTGTACCTATAACATCTTGCGTCGATTGCACGTACAACATGAGGATGAGTGTTGGCCATAATAGAGGCGATGCGTTTCTTTGAACACCTTACTAAACTCACACAATATCGGGGAAAGGTATTCCGACACCGAAATTGGGGAATGACCACTGGTGTGGGATTGCGAGATTGCTGGTCGAGGAGTCGGGTCTAAACAAAGAGAGTATAGTGGAGACGTGTCAGATAACCAGATGGCCAAACGGAAGACTGCCGTCTATCGACTAGATGATAAACTAATGCTAGGGAATAGCGAGATGTTAGACCAATCCTAGAGAATAACGATAGTTTGGCCAATCACTGACAATTGCGATGGCATGATGGGTCTCTCCCGACGCCACACAACTATGTTGATTGCCTAATCCGGTATACTTAACCGGAAGCTCTTCCAAACGATGATACCGCAGAACCATCAAGCCAATTCAACATCCTGAAACATCTAACAATAAACTTCTGCGATAATCAAAGTTGGAGTTCGTCTGTTTGCATTTCGGAGAGATGACTATGAACGCTTTTTGGGGATGTTCGAAAGATTATAAATAGAACCTGCTCATCCTCAACACAGCTGTCATGTTAGCCCAGGAGCTTGACCCAAATCCTCTGCCCCGATCGTTGACCTAACTTCGAGTTACGCTACTAGTTCAATTCTTCATATTTTTCTCTCAGAGTCATTTTACTTGTGCCAAGATGTCTACAACTCCGTGGGAAATTCGGGCTGAGATATGCCGCAAGATTCTGGAAGCTTCATTGAACAAACAGTGGTTATTGTCTCCTGAAGAGCTACCACCCGTACACCAACTTAACGTCTCAACTTTTATTGACACCTGCAAGAGGTTAACTGCACGCGAGCTAGAAATTACGAAGACGGATGCGACTGACTTGGTCCGTCGGATGGGAGCAGGAACCCTGACGGCTGTTGAAACCGTCACTGCATTTCTCAAGCGGGCGCACATTGGACATCAACTTGTGAATTTTGCAACCGAATTCATGGTTGAAGACGCCTTAAACGCTGCGAAGGATCTAGATGACTACTTCAAGACTACTGGAAAGCTCAAGGGACCCTTACACGGCCTCCCGATTTCCGTGAAGGAGCATGTTGGCTTCAAAGGTCGCATCTGCCATTCGAGTTATGTGGCTTGGATTGACAATGTCCCCGAAGAAGATGCATTGATAATTCGGCTGTTGAGGCAAGCAGGTGCTGTTTTCCATGTCCGGACGAATCAGCCACAGAGTCTGATGGTAAGCTTCAAAGATGATTGTGAAATGACTATCTAACAACAAATAGCACATTGATTGCAGCAATCCCATATATGGGACGACCGTAAACCCATACAATCGAAGCCTTACCTGCGGCGGCTCGAGCGGCGGCGAGGGTGCATCAATTGGACTCCGCTGCGCCACTTTGGGAATCGGCACCGACATAGGCGGATCTGTCAGGGTCCCGGCCGCATTCTGTGGTGCTTATGGCCTCCGAACCACTGCACTTCGTAACCCATATAAAGGCGTGTTCCTTGCTGGTGATGGACAGGAGAGTATTCGCTGCGTCATTTCACCCCTGGCAAACTGCGTAGCCGACCTGGATCTCTTTCAGAGAGCACTTCTTGACCTGGAGCCATGGGACGAGGAAACATCACTGGTACCCTTGCCATGGAAGAACATTGATCCTTTGAAACCCGACCAGATTAGAATTGGCGTTATATGGGATGATGAGTAAGTCTCAAATATCCTGCCTATGGGGTTACTCACTTCAGAATCCATTGCATTGTCTGGTTCATGGCTGACTGATTTTAATCCGAACAGACTAATCCACCCTCATCCGCCAGTTATCCGTGCTCTGAAATATGCCGTTGCCAAATTGAAGCGAGCTGGAGTCGAAGTGGTTGATTTTGCTCCGTTCAATCACCGAGAAGGATGGGATATAATCTCAGCACTCTACTTTCCCGATGCGGCTGGCACTCAGAAAGAAATTTTAGCAAGAGGCGAGGAACCAATCGCATTCTTGACAGAGTGGGCGTTCAGTATAGCGAAGCCTGAGCCAATCTCTGTAACAGAAAATTGGGAACTAAATGTTCGGCGAGAGGCATATCGTGAAGCGTAGGTGATATTATTGCTGTGTGAGGAACCCTAGATCCTTATGCTAATGGCCACAAGTTATCACCGAACTATGAAAGAACGCGGAGTCGATTTCATACTCTGCCCAGCATACATTGGTGCTGCCGCAGAATTGGGATGCGGACAATATTTTCACTACACTTCTGTTTGGAATATTCTCGATCAGCCCTGTGTCACTTTCACAACAGGACTCACGGTCGATCCCGCAGTAGACATTGTGGATAGTACCTACGAACCTCGTTCTGTAGATGATAAGCGTGAGGCTGAGAAGTGTAAGTTCGACCGACCGCTGAATTTATTCACTGCTAGATAGGCTGGACTGACACCATGTACCTTCTAGACCTTCCCGAGAAATATGTAGATGCCCCAATCGCGTTGCAGCTTGTGGGGAAGCATTTTCGCGATGAGGAAACAGTGGCTGCAACACAACTGGTTTCTCAAATCGTACAGAAGTAACTTTTTAGCCATAAAAATCGAATGGGTGACACTTCAGTTGGCATAGGGGATGAATATCATATCTTCATGTTGATACATTGGCGGGCCTGGTGACGCGCAGTTAATAATCGTCGTGAAGTCTCACTATGGTTGAATTGAACTATCAACAGAAATCTAGCACTGAGTTTTCTATGATTCGAGATCAGCGATGCGTGTGCTGTTAATTCATCGGCCCCCTAACCCTTCCGGCATTTCCCTCACATTATCCCCGAGTTCTAGACTTGGGTACACGCCCAGTTCTATATCAACCGAAAAATAAACATGGCGCTAGATAGTCCTATATCTAGTGTTGATATCATGTTCCGAGCCGCGATCGCGACCCTTCACGTGATGAGATAGCGAAGATATGTCTAGCCTCTTACTAGACTGAAGCCTATCCTCGATGGGCGTTAATGGGCCGGCTTGGCTGGCTGGATATCAGGGTAGTCGAGCTAGAGGGACCACCACTGAACTAGCTCTTAGTGTAGCCCCGCATTTGGAATTATAAGGCGGCCCCCGCCCCCCAAACGAGTCTGTGCAGAGGAAAATAACGGTTATCTCCCTCCGTTCCAGATTTGGAATATGATCCAACTTCCCCCGCTTCTTGACCCTGACAACTATTTCGCTGTATAAGAAAGGCCTTTGATACCATGAATATTGGGACTGCGAGATTGAGGACTAAGACCGGATGTTTTACTTGTGAGTTGTCTAGTTGTACTATCTTTTTCTTGCTTGCGCTACCGCCCTACTGATGATGTTGCAGGTAGGAAACGCAGAGTAAAATGTGGCGAGCAGAAGCCATCATGCCGGAACTGCTCTGCACATGGTCGCCATTGTGTCTGGCCAACTTCAGGCGATCTTTGTGACCGACGGCATCGCCTTCGCACAGGCCAGGACCTTTCATCATGGAGTAATGGCTCTGCCATACTGCCGAAGGACACTGAAGCTGCGAACGATAAATCTAGGATAACAATGAATGCTCACCCGACACCTAGTCTGGGTCCGGGAGACCCTCTACTTCGCTCGGAAGTCGAGCTTGAGCTCGTTTACCACTATAACAACATATTTCTCCCCGTCCTCGTGGTACCGACCTGGAATAAATCACATTTCTTAGAATACCAATTCCAGGTTGTTAGTATGATGATGCATTTCCAGAGCGTAAAGTGCGCAGTGTTAGCTAGCTGTGCCGCTAACAAATACATGCTCACTCACGACTGCCGATACCAGAGACTTGCGCTCACATATTATGCGCAGGCAGTGGAGGAAGTGAATAAAGCAGTAGCCCGGGTGCGATCGCACCAGAGTTCCCCTGACAACTCGCTAATTACTGCGGTTATCTATCTTTACATTTATGATGTAGGTGGTTCTCGTAGCTCTTCGATTGTCATACATCATCCGGTTAGGGACAAGAGATCATGATCAAATAGCTAATGATCAAATAGCTATGGGGTCTAGACACAGCCGTCGACCCCCGGAAGCACGTGGCCGGTGCCATAAAACTACTTAATTTACGATACGACGATACATCTTCTCCCTTGTCTATGGCACGACCCTTTGACCGTCTTACGGCAGAAAGTGTACTCTATCAGTCGTTCCTACTAGTTATGCGGAGGCCATTTACACCGTACTTTCACATCGATTCGCAGTTCCTTGTCCGCACTGAGGAATTTCTTGACTCTAGGGGTCTAATAGAGATAGTATCTACAGATACTAGTCCCGTCCTGGGAGTACCCTTGTCGCTCTACCGTCTTATCATAGATGTTATCAACTTCTACAACTCGCATGAGCAACCTAATGTCAACCTCCTTGCCCATCTACGAGTAGATATGGAGTATTGGGAGACTATCGTACTAAATGACGCTGTGACAGACTCTCCTATATCATTGAGTGGGGGTTTCTACGCAGATACGGTTATTCTATACGTTCTCGCAACTTCACTATTACTAGACTGGGTCACTGAGTCTGCCGTTTCTCAGTCTCTCATCAGTGTTTCTGGGTTTTGGGAGGAAACTGTCTTTTTAAGCGGAAATCCAGGACCACGCTATTCAACGCAGCCTCCCTGGCAGGTTCGCCGAGCACTGAAGATCCTACAGCAGCCTAGCTCTTTCGAAACTTTGAGCCACAACTTCTTAGGTGCTTGGCCAATGTTAATTGTCGGATATGCTCTCAGCACTGATGAGGAAATCATGCTGCTGCAGCGTACCCTTCATCAATCACGGCGGAGTTTGGGTTACGGAGAAGTTCAAAGGATTCTGGATGAATTAGAGATGGTATGGAATGCGAGAAAAGACGGCAATTACAATCAACATCGAAGCAACTATAGCGGATATGACGGCCGCATGCAACTACTCTGACCATACACAGCTTTCTCGCATTTTTGTCGTTTGAAGTTGGCAAGCGGCCTGCTGGTTCCCGAGATATTCGCGCTTGCGTCTGACTGATCAATGTCAGGGGTAAGGCAGGTAAAGGAGAACCGAGACCGACTAGATTCTAACAAATTTCAGCTTAGAGATTTGTCTTGTGAAGTCTTATCTCAAGAGTAACGGTTGTACTCCCTGACGGGTTCTGCTCCTGTTGGACCTACCTCACTGCATCCTCGCAGTGTCAGTAGTTTTTCTGAACTAAGTCTGTGACTAGTATCTATATCCTCATAGTAAGCCTTAAACTTGCCACTCATAATGCTGGCTTGAGCTAATGAGATAACGTTATAGATCTCAGAGTTGTCTTGGACAAGTTCTTGAAACCTTTCGAACTCCTTCTCCTTGTTGTCGACACTCGTGAGTTCCCACTGCTCGTCTGATAGCAAGTGTTTCTTGGTTGGGGCTAGTATCTGAGATTGCGTTACGATGAGCTCGTGTACGAAGAGGGTGTGATTTTTGGTTGGCTTATTGTTTTCAAGGCATCAATAATAGCTGTCGTAATCCCGGTTAGACTGTCTGAGCTGAGACGATTCTGCCTACCTTTCTAGATCTTGGCGCTCTTGTTTTCCTAGTTGAGCGTGAAGCTAGACCTGATGAGGAACTTGGTAAGTGTCCTAAAATAGGAAGATTGTATATTCAATCTGACCTAATTCAGCTTTGACCTTGAGATAACTCTGGATCTCCACCAGAAGGTGGTGGGGGAGATGAGCCGCAGCAGGATCGGTCGTTAGGCTACCGAAGTCAGATGGGGTAAAACGTTTAACGCCAGCCTTAGCAGCAGCATCGATCATGGGCTTCTGACCAGGAACGCTATCCAACGGAATTCTGGAGACAACCGGCGTGCTGGCACAGAAAGCAGCCTCAAAACTTTGAATAGAGTTATAGTCAACCACGACCAAGTCAGTACCCGCAGGAAGACCTTAATTCCCTGTCTCAGAGCGTCTAAACAGAGCTACGGAAAGCCAGAATCAATAAGCGCGGAGAACACAACAGAGACTGGAAGTCCCTTCTACAAAAATCGAACAACATTTAGCAGGCCAATACAAAGGCTTTCTTTAGAGACGAGAGCTGGCAAGCACAATCTTACTGAAACGAGTCATATTGAAAATGGAAGCACTGAGTATCTTGGTGAGGTTAAGAATGGTGAGATTTATACTCAATGCTATTTTGGAAGTTATAGATTGGTTTCTAGAAATCTGCAATATATGCGCAGACGGCATTTCCACTCTTAGAACATTATCTCGTTATGAAGGATTTAATAATGTTGAATGGAGTGCTATTCAATTCTCTATGACACACGAATAAACCTATGTAGCTGCCTGGGTCGGGTGGTAGGATAAGTTACCTCAAATGGAACTCATTATGCTCACAACCTCCCTTGAGAGGCGAAGGTGTGTGCTATTGCCTAAATGGTGCTGACAGTTGCCACATTCATCAAAACGCTAAGTCTCTGAGTCGCAATCGCCCGTATTTAAGAGCCGAGGTTCTTTGTATCTCAATGTTCGTATTTTATCGCACCCACTGTATAGGTTAGCACAAGAGAAACCGCAGGAAAATGACGCCTTTGCAACTTCAACTTGAAGATAAGGGTGCGTCACCTTTTGTCAGCAAGGTGATTGAAATATTCGTCGCACCAAGATCACCTAGTGAAGCTGCCGTGGCCTTGGACTCTATTTTCCACCAGGACTACGCAAGATACGGCACAGCAGGACGTTTCTCTAGTAGTTCTGGGATCTCCTACATGATTTGGCGCGGCAGGTACCATACAACGGCTCAGAGCAAGACCGACTGCCAGAGGAACCCCTGTTCAACTGTGGACAGACTTGCCCCTTTTTGGGAACACATTCCATGAGAATCTAGATAAAAGTAAGATATGCTTTAAGTTTGCAGTTCCCAATGAATCTACGTTTTTGCATCGCTAATCGCATCGTCTGCCAGCTGACTCGATAGCTTTCGGCGAAGCCCAGAAAAAAAAACGGCACCTCAATCTTCAGGCTTACGCTGCAAGGGTTGCTAGCCTTCGCCTGGTTCCGTTTCATGTATACGCCTTTTGGGCCCTCGTCAATGCACTAGAAGGAACTATGGCTCCTATACGGGGTGCCCGGATGAAGTCCATGAGGATCCTACCGCAGTGGAAGATATATCATATAATATTAAGATTTCTGCCGTCCGGATGATGCATGCTGGCCACATATTGTATGGACTTGAGCTGGAGGTTCCCGGGGCCACAGCTGGTCTACTCTGGAGACTCAATAAGCAGGAAAGAATCAAGTTCCGACGCAGAACTAAAGGAACACACGGACTGTGTTTTGCAGAGATAGCTGCTTTGGAAAGGGAGTCTTGAGACGGTTCGGGATGCGGATGGGCTGAGCAGGGAGACCCGAAAGAAGGCTGGAGACGCGTATATTGCAACGTGTAAGGTTCAGGAGAATCAACAGTAGCTTTTTGATATACTAGAGTAGAAAGATCCTACTGTGTTTAAATATTAATAAAGGCATCAGACTAGTTAATAAAGATCCAAGGTAGTAGTGTTGCTTAAACCAAGTCATACCGAGGGGATTTTATCGGTGTATTCGTAGCACCGAAGAAGAGCGAGACGCTAGAACTCTACAATACACAGCAATACAATCCACTTCAGCCGCATCTACATATTAGATATGAAGGATCAAAGAGGTCATTCAGAACTTCTTCAATTTGTAATACATACTCTATCCTCATATGGGTGACCCGAAGCAATAAACCTCACACCTAACTGAAAAAGTCTAAGAGGGAGACCTTTGTTGAAATGTATGATAAGATTGATTGAAGGAATGCTTGAACAAGGTAACAGGAGGAAGGGACTCTTCCCTAGCTAAATCAATGAGGGTGATCCACGCCCAACCGCCACGAGATCGGAAATACTCTATTCCGGATCTCAACAACCTTCAGGATGTAAAGCTAGTGGATAGGTACCGCTGCGAAAAATGAACGCCGCTCTGATGGAACGGCAGATTCATTACCTAGTGTCAGTATACCTTTCACTCAAGGGAGATTCTATCTTCATCGTTTACATCTCCTAATGTTTCCTTGAATGCAAGGGCCGAATCTTGATCGATACAGGCACAGTATTGGGAGTCATTGTCTGTACCCGTCGGAATAGTCACACATCAAGGTCTGGGCTAGAACTAGTACAGTCTGGGCGCAAAGATACATTATGATATACATGACATTGTTACAGCCAGACCCATGACCTGTTCGAAGCGAACACGCCTGATGTCTTCTGTTTCAGTGTATAAAGTAACAAGCCAATTACAACAGTGACTACATAATAGGTGACAGCATATTATTAAAGTTCGTTTGTTTGGAAATTATTCAACGATAATAAACATTCAGGAGTTATAATGAGCCAGGAATTACCAAATACAGTGAATGATCGCTTTTGAACGTGGATCGTTTGTCTCGTTATTCATCTGTGTTTTGTGATCGGCCCGTGACTGCCGAATAGGTACTTTTTTATCTCCAAAGTGGGCGAAACTTAGTAGAATCAACTTTAGTACTCCCTTTCTCCACCAGAAATTAACTGCGTTGTTCTACGCACCTGGCAACGGGAAACAGAATGTTCTTGCGGAGGGGTTTTCGGTGGTATCTACGACGCGATATTTTAGATTGGTGGATTTTCAGGCAACTTAGGAAACCGATTAAGAATACAGGCCGAAGAGGGGCAGAGGGGACAGCTAGTGCTTAGAGCTGTCAAATGATCTCGCTATGTAGACCGTCAAGCACCGTTAACTCGACTTGCCCTCCCATTTCTCATGGTGGTTAGGCTGCTTCACTACCTCCACCTGCTCCTGCGTTAGAGGTATGCCAGTCCGCTTACTGGCCTCATTTAGTGCAGCCTGTCGATTCCTCTGTTCCGTCCAAGCCATAGCATCGACTTGTGGTATTGAACTTCCAGTCCCGTGTAACCAGTCGAAGAACCCCATCGTACCAAAGTTAACCGCAGTTTTGGAGTTGAAAGCGCGTTCATGGTGAAGATCATGTTTTCCTGGGTCGTGGAGACGAGAGCGATAGCCTGTATGGGCTAGAACAGACATTGCAGCCCCAGCCATGAACCAAACGTACAGTGTCAACATATGTGTTCCCCACGTTTTTTTGAGATGGAAAGCTTTGGCAAGAACCTGGGTGAGGAAAGGGCCAATGAATACCGGGAATATATTGAAGAGAATTTGCTCAGCGGGTGACAATACCATGCTGCTACCCCAAGACTCGCTTTTGATTTGTGGTGTAGCTTGTGTATTTGGTTGAGGCGTGTATGAACGACTTTGGCGACAGAATGGGGTAGTATCTTGTAGCAGTAGCCATTTGCCGTCGTGACAGGGCCGTGCTGGGCCATCCAATGTGGATAGAAGTAAGAACAATCATTACAGAGATACCAGAGAAGGAATTGAATCGGAGGTGCGTATGTTTCGGAAGCCGTAGAGTACTCGAAGACTTAATGTCCGTCCTCAATAGAAGAATCCAGAAGACAAACAAAGCCATTGACGATATGAGAATATTGAGAGCCACGACTTTGAGTATTTTGAGAAATTCCCTTGAATCTTGTAATGCTGTTGGGGGATTTTTTTGAATACGGTGGTTGATATACTTCCGATGTTTGTCCTCGTAAACGTGAAACGCAAAGTCCAGCCAAGTCTGTGGTATTTGGTGGCCAAGTTTTGACGCTCTTGACTTCTTGACGTAATACACCAGTAGCTCTGGCTTCCAATTATATAGTTCGTGTCGTAAGGATAATAGAGATATAAATATGTATGTAGAACCGTCCAGAATACTTGGTATGACCCATCCTAGCCACGGAGAAAAGGGTTCTAACAGCTTCGAGTCAAGATATAATGCACTGCCTACTCGCGAGTACATGATTTTGTCGCGGTAGTTATATGACTTTATGATAAATGCCTCCCAATAGCCCAGATAATGAACATGATGAGAGATGATCAATATAATTTCAAGAAAAACAAGAATGATCGGGACGATGCCAAATTTGATAGTGATGTTCTCAGGAAGTCTTCTGATTCTGAACTTCCATTCTTTTTCAATCTGGTCCGCTAGATCTTCATTGGTTGAATCATCGTTAGTTACCAAGGTTGTGGGCATACTATGGTCCGTTTTCATTTTATTGAGATATAACTCTGCTTGGTTGTTAGTTTAGTTCTGCGTGAGTGTGTGATACCTTACCAGTCAATATTCTATAATTATGCTCGACAGAAATCCAAATGTTAACTTTTGATTATTTCATAGCGATAAATTCTCAAGAAGATACAAGGAAAACTACACTAAGCATCAATTAGCAATGTCTATTTATATGCAGATGTACATGACACGTCTAAGTCTCACGGATAAGGCTTGTCTCTATAGTGGCGCAGCCATTTAGCCTCATTTGGGCTTTCCAAGGGCAGACTGAAGGGCAGACCAGAAAATTGTTTGCGTTGTCAATAATGCAGCCTGTAATGATTGCAACCATACTTGATCAACATTCTATTGCAAAAATCCGTTTATATATTTCCGTCGCGACTCACTCCACCCTAAAGTGCTGCCATGTAGCAGATCCAAGGCCAACAAATCAGGGAACTTCTATTGTTTCTATTAGGGGTAAATGATGCGTCTGAAATAGCAAATGACAACATTTGATGCTGTTGGTGGGTGGCCGTTGTTATTGATTAGTCTAATTCATGCTATTTCCACGCCCAGCCAAGCGGGGAGGGTTTAGGGAACAGCAGCAAGCGAGGCAAAATCGCCCGACCTAGGGCGATTCCTCCCGATTTTATCGGAGGCTAAACCGCGCCATCACAACATGCGTTGGAGGCAAGGTTTATGAGGCTCCTTGCTGGGCCTCAATCGACTGGAATTAGGAGTCCATAATATAGAATTAAGTGGATAAATGGCCAAGGCGCATCGCTAACCCGGGCGGTTCGTAGAGCTAAGTCAACATTTCTGTAGCCAAACCT
Source organism: Nectriaceae sp. PG4201 (assembly GCA_023628695.1). NCBI lineage: Eukaryota > Fungi > Ascomycota > Sordariomycetes > Hypocreales > Nectriaceae > Nectriaceae sp. PG4201. Next base: position 23,775 of record JAMAKE010000088.1, on the reverse strand, counting down.
AACGGTGAGCCATGCTGTGGGTTGCAAATGTGTTGGATTAGCTGAACAATATCGCTCCTCCATGACCATTATCCTTGCGCTTAAGAAGTGAGCGCGGTATACGGAAACTGAGAAGTGCTGGGAGGGAGGAAGGCGAACTGGAGACACCGTGGAAGTCACATAATGTCTGTGGTGGCCTGTATTCCATCGTACTGTAAAATTGACGTCGTTTTTATTGGGCTTTGACCAAGAGCTCGCCCCATATACTTCTTCAGAAAAACACGGGCTTAGTTCTGGAGTTCTGACCAGCAATGGAGCATCCAAGGCTCAATCCTTTCTTTGTGAATATCAAGAATATCAATGTAGAGCTTGCCCTGGGTCTATTTTCACAGGATAATCCAAGTACTTCCGAGAACCCCTCCACCATTGCTGTCCGGAAGTTTATTAACCACTCGCTTCTGCTCCCTCTGGCAATTCCACAGCCTTTCGGCCCTAACATTTACAGGCTTCTCGCCATAGTCCAGTAATGGCATACGTCACTGTGGTTAAAGAATCCGTTAATATAGTAAGTCTAATACCTATGGGCGCGTTCGTGTTCGTGTTCAATCTTCCCGCCGCTACAAACTCAAAATGAAGCGTTTGAGGCAGGAGGTAAAGGACGCTGTAAGCGCCGCTCAGACTGATGCCAACGAGTAACTGATCTGGAACCCGACGCCCTGAGGGACACTCCGCTTCGCCCATGGCGTTTGTTGCTGGTACTTCATTTTCTAACTCACGAACTGGAGTGACGTAGCTGATAAATATTCGAATCTTTCCAGTGCTCAAGACGTTTAATACATGGCAGGTTTACGAGAAGGTCAACTGTCCGACCGCTTCGTAGGCGGCATACGCGTACCTACTCAAGAAAATAGACAGAGAAGTAGTGATATGCCGTGAAATAATTTGATCTCATCTGATCTAAGCTGAGCTATTGGTGAACCAAGCCAGTGTTTGTGGCGCTATCCCCTAGAGAACACACCCTTGGAGTGGTATTACTCGGCGCCGAGAGAGGTGTCTGCAACCTTATCAGCCGCGCATGCTGGGGCCATCTACCAAGTGTTTCAAATCATGCATACCAGCAATTATCCAGCTCAGCAGCTGACTTCGCAAACGAAAGCTTTCCATATTCATGTGCTATTGGATGGATGGCAAGCGAGCGTTATCCGAACCCCCCATACACCACTGTAATACTAACTTTACAGGCGTCTCTTACACGCGCCCCCTGGATGCTTGCTTGTGCCTTGTCTCTCAAACCGTCCTGACCAGTCCCACCAGCATCTTTGAGCCTTTTCTCGGCTTCTGAACCCTTATACTCAAATGGTTGAGACTGGCTATCCGCCAACTTGATTATGAGCCAAAACGATCCGACGTGCATTGTAATTATGCTTATGGGTTTGCCATCCGGGACACATCACACATGAAGCTATTCCCGAATCAGGCCTATTTTTGCTTAACCTGCTGTTATTGCAGACCCCTCACGCTCCTTCATCCCTGCTCCAGCACTTACAGCGCTCTCTAATTTCCTCCACATATCGTGATGGCTTAAGATGGGATGATGATGCTCGAACGCGGAACGTTAGACACCTGTTACAGCAGTACTGAATGATAATTGCGTAAAGTTTGCCTCTCACGCAGCAATGTAAGTGTTCCGGGACATAATGAATTTGAAAGAAAAGATAATCCCATCAAAACTATCTACTGCTTCTTTCCACAATCTCCCCCGTTGTCTCCTATGCCGAATGCAGCCACTACTAAAGTTGCAGCTACCCATTCTTGCACACACCCTAGCAGGTGATTCTTTGCCTTTTTATCAGATCCTCCTCCCACTCGTTCTGTGGCCCCCGCTTCTCAATTTCGTCGAGCACCTCAGTCACATTAAAGTCCGGTGTGTCTGCGAGGTCGCGGGCTTCGGACCCATATGGCAGAGCAGGGGCGCGTTTCCCAAACCCAGAAGGGCAGTTTCCCTCGCGCTTGTTGAAAGAGAGCTGCCATCCCGTGATTCCACGGTCGTCGAAGCTCTTGCAGCGGTAGTCGTTGTGCGCGGCGGATACGGTGGTGCTCAACTGACAAACATACCCGTTCAGCGAACAGAGCTCCTTTCCCAGCTTCCGCAGGCCGCCAAAATGGACGATGGCGACCTGGCACTGGTCGACCATGGCGATGTAGGACTTGGCGTCAGGAGGTTTATTGCACTCGAGTCCAGCCATCGCCATCGACTGAGCATCGGATCCTCCACTCTGATAGCCGACATAGTTCTGGCAATTCGTATCAGAGTAGAAGTTGATCTGGAACCCATGTATGGCGGACGGAGCAGCAAGAAGACCCGCGTAGAAAAGAGTGGCAAAGTACGAAGAGCGGACCATTGTGTTGTAAAATTCAGCGACTAGGAATACCAGAAAGATTTTGAAAAGATGCTGAGCAATTGTGCTGATGAACTTCAGAATACGTCTGAGTAATTTGATTGCGATGGGCTCATGATTCTGGCATTATCTCGCAGGCTCCAGGGCCATTATATACTCATGCCGTGAACTGTCTAGGGACGGAATCCCATGATTACCTACGCTTTTGCTGATGCTCTCGCCTCGGCCATTGCAAAAGGTCATCATATCACTCAACCAAAGTCCTTTCAAATGACCTTTATGGGATTAGGTTGAGAATTAGGCGGACCATTACAGTATGCTTTCTCCGTGCAGTGCAGGGTTCCCATATCACCAGAGCAAGGGTCTTTAAGATGACTCTTTCCGTAGGATAGTAATCAGAGGTAGCTGTTGGTCGACGGGGTTAAGAATAAAGCTTTTGGCACATGCTGACACCAATCAAGGCCTGAAATAAGGTTTCTCACGCTTGCTGACAGGCTTGACAGGCTCTGCGCCAACCAGTGCGGCGTATTGGCCTTTCTGATGACACGTAGCCTGGACCGGATGTCGTAAGCATCATTCATCATTGAACCAATCAATTTTAACATACGATTTCTCGAAAAAAAAAACATGACCTCAATTTGCTCGTTATAATTGTCACTCATAATGTATATCCTCTTTCTAGCCAGTACGATCCCCAGAGCCTCTTCTGCAGAATCGAGGCCCTGGTACTACTCATACCATGATGCTGCTTCCTTGCAATATATGCCGTGTCTTCTCAACTGATGCAGTCCTAGCAAAGGTTTTATTGAGTCCCTTGATTCAAGTGATCATGAGTCGCAGCCAGAAGGACGGATTTCAAGGTTCCTTGGAGGTTGAGGCTCGGCTTGGGGGAATAGGAACTCGGCCAAGCAGGCCCGGCTTGCCATTGTGAGTGGCACGTATGCATATTGTATTGCGCTGGAGAAAGGTAGAATCAGTCCTTGACAAATACGATACCGGTGATTCAGCATCTTCATGCTTGTGAGGCTCTCAGCGCCTCAGTTGTTGACGTCTTCATTTCATATGAAGCGCACCCGATGTCTCGTGATAAGCTTGGAGGTACTGGAAGAAACTTTGAAGGATAAAAGATGAGGAGTTATTGTGGGACCTAGACTAGATTCATGTGAGAGGACTCTCAGATCGGGTGAGTAAGTACCCGTTAAGTGATTTTGAGGGCCCATTCCGGAAACCCCTCATGGTCTAAAACTATTTCCTCCCGAGAAAGGTTAACATTGTTCGTTCTCAGTTCTCCAGGGCATACAAAAGCATGGACTACTTACATAGATCTGATTTATGGCTTTCTTGCTAACGACCTGTGTAGACTAGCGCCTGAGGAAAGTGGCACTATTCCAATCCAGTCGCGGATCATCCGTACGGTCTATACTCCCCCATCGCTAATTGATGACCAACCCCCGAGTTTCCTGTCGAAGACCGAGACTCAAGTTTTAGTGTTGCTATAGCTGCATCCAGCAGTCTCGCTTTCAATGTCTAGTCATATAGTTTTTTAGGGCGTAGGGATCTCAGGCAGCTATTTATTACAAGCACCATGCGCGTCTCGTAGAGTTGATAAGATACAAAGGTGCAGAACCAGACAGGGGTCGGGTTCCAAGTATTTGAGACGGCTGGAGATGATTCCTTGGAGTACTCTATTCAGTGTTGTCCTATGGGAGCCAACCAGTTTCAAGCGGAGCTTGAAGTTTGAGCCAGTAGGTATTCGACACTACGGTAATAGTCGGCAAGACCTATGGAGACCTCGAGGATTGAACAAAAGAACGCTACCATGAGCCATACTTAATTTTCTTGAAGCAGCCATAGAGCAATTCATCCTATACTGTTGAAACTTCTCCGCGGCCATATATTTGATTCGCGATATCGAAATGACCCTATCTGAGATTGAGCATGTCGACCGGCTAGATCCCAAAATGAACTCTACCGGCTTTGAGAAGTAAAATCGTGCCCCATCACGTGCAAATAGTGAGATAGCATAGACCCTCGTCCACAATGAGAACGCAGAAATCAAGGTTACGCATATCCCAGAGAACGACGAAGGCTGCGCACTAACGTTCAAGACTTGAAGAGTGGTTTGGTTAAGTTGCTCATGTATAGCTGCTAGGCATTACAGCAGCTAATAGAGTGCTTATGATAAATTCCTGCCATTTCTTACGGTAATAAATAGGGAAACATAGGTGTTCTCTTTGCTGGTAATGCATCTTTTGTATAACTCGTGTTTTCCCAAACTTACAAAACTGACTTTGAAACAATTCAGTGCCTTGGTATCTGTCATTATAGGGTTTGTTGCAGGCTCATGTGCCATTCAGATTGGAGACGCTGTAAAAGCAACACCTTCTGGTAGCATAAGTGGTGTAAGCGTGCAGACTCTCACCTTCTTTGAAGTCCTCTTAAACTCTCAAGCGCTATTTTTCTACACTTCCCTCCTCGGCACGCTCACGGGCCCCTACCAGGTAAGCCTTTCAAGAGATTAGCTATGCCGAATCCGTGCTCTTTATTGTATCTACCACTCCCACACTTTACTTTTTTCTACCCCAATGCATTTATTAGTTCGAGACAGAGTTTTGAAGAGTTACCTCAATCTCAGCTTTATTAGCGGGCATGCTAAGTAAGCCTCGCTCAATAGTCTTTTTTTTGCCCCGCCTTCCCCTTGCCCTGCCCACCCCCTTTCTTTCATCTCATTAGCTTCCGACTCTCAAGTGCAAGCACAACATCTGAGAAAATGGATTTGGGCCAATTCCCTTTCTTGTTACTCTGTTCTAAAACCTTCTCAAGCTCCTTCATTCTCTTATCAGTTTTAAACGAGTCATGGCCATCTTTCCGACATTGCTAACATCGCAAGAAGAGGAAACCCTGCTTCGGGATGAATCAGTAGCGGAATTCGGTATTGAAAAAGTTGCTAAGAATCTCGCCAGCCGTGACAGTCAACGAACTCAATTTCCAGAAGTTAGAGCCATCTTCCTACCGACTATAGGATTCTTTCAATCCAGTCACTGGCTAGGTCTACTTCGAAACCTTGGGCATTTCCTCAAGCCTAGTTTTCTCCAAGGCTCCGAGACTCGTGCACACATCCGACCCGCAAAGCTCTATCCTACTGCCTTTCTAGATGGCATGCGCGGTGCTGCTGCTTTCACCGTCATGATTGCGCATTGGTCAGGCTGGATCTACGACAACAAACTAGGTTGGGGTGCAAAAGGCGGACACTACGACTTCCTTCGGCTTCCGATCTTCTGTTTGTTTTATCACGGTTCAATCCAAGTCGACATCTTCTTCGTAATATCAGATCCGTGCTCTCGTGTCGGCCAATTCGGTTTATTCGACGCGGGCAAGTAATTGAGTTCCATAAAGTGCTGACCTCCCTGTTGTTCCGAAGATCGGCCCGACTGTTTCTCCCTATCGCTGCATCTACTCTTATGATAGCATTTCTCTTGCAGCTTGGGGCGTATGACGTCGTTCGGGGTTTTCATGAGGACAAGGCGTATATGACAAATCGCATTGAAATCCACGTCAAACCCCAGCCGACCTTCTTCGGGGAACTACGGCATTGGTTGGGACAGCAGTGGATGATAACCAGAGGGTTTATCTGGGGCTCTCCAGTCGACCGATCTGGCCTACGTAAGTCTTAGCCGCTAGTATATTTAGGGTTCTTCCTTGTTTACTAACAAGCCCATAATAGAATATGACAGCCATATGTGGACTATTCTTGTTGAATTCGAATGTTCACTCTACCTTTTCCTCACTCTTTTGGGCACTTCACGACTCCGAGTCTTTTTTCGGACCTGTCTTGTCTTTGTGGTCATGGTGCATAGTTGGCACAGGGGTAACTGGGACCTTGTTCTGTTCCTGAGTGGCGTGATTATCGCGGAGTGCGACGATATCCGGGGGGCTCATGGGCTAAGTTCCTCCCTTCCCCAAATAAAGACCTCTTCTATGAGGCGATCGAAACGCTGGAATACTTTCTGGACCGTCATGAGTATCATAGCTCTGCTTCTTTTAAGCCAGCCTGAAGTGGAATGCAGTCAAACACCTGGCTGGAACATATTATGTAAAATGATACTAACTTGGTGGGGAGCAAGGGGCGCCGGGCTCGTGTATCAACGGACTGGAGCGATTCTCTGGGTCGCCTCTGTATCACGCGTATCATTTTGGCAGCGGTTATACGAAACGAATGTCGTACAGTATCTGGGGAAGATCTCGTATGCCATCTATCTAGTACATGGTGCAATGAACCACACAGTCGGTCTTTTTCTTGAGATGGTGATATTCAAGTATATTACTGGTGTTGAGGGAAGCATGCGTTTAATAGGCTTTATCTTGGCTACATGCATCTATGTCCCTTTAGCTGTCTGGGTAGCTGATACATTTTGGCGAGGGGTTGATGTACGTGTCGTTACATTTGCTAAATGGCTTGAGGCTATGGTTAGTATGAAAATTGATTAACTCGGAGAAGACCTGAACGTATAAAAAGAAAAAGACTATCCTGGTATAGCGATTATTAACTGTAGGTAAAATATAACAAAGTCGGATCGAAGCTAAGAATGGAAAAGATTAGATGTACTAATGGATTCTTAATTATTATGAATACCTTTGAGAATATAAAGGTTATTTGTTTAGGAGTAGTTATTAAGTTTGAGTTTTATGGATTTTAAGAATGTATTACTCAAGACAGCGTTTTCATCCATGTGCAAGGGTGGCTCAGCATGAAAATACTTAATCCAGCTAGCAATAGTTAGTATAGTCAAAGGAGACTTCCCAGTCTTGTTCCTAGGGCAGCTATGCCCTTCGCCACCATTTTGGGAGATCATGAGGATATCATGGTGGTCGCACTTGCTTGGGTTAACTAAAAAACTTGATATAGCTATAGACCATATGACTGCGGGGTGGCTGGGATCTATCGATTGGCAGAAGACACATAGTATCAGGTGGGATTTGCTGCTTTTCAGTAAGTTCGGAACTGCCTAGAAGGGAAAGCTCGCCTTATGTCGTACCTGTGAGATATGAGGGGACGTTGAAAAGAAACATGGAATTCCATCGAACAGCCAAGACGACGGCAACGCAGGCACGGTTGAGCGACTCCAGAGCGCTAGGAAATGATACAACAGTCTAAACAATTTCAATTAAGTAATATTAGTAGGTATTGAAGAGAGATAGCAACTCCGGGTACGACGACCGACATTTGTTCGCAACTTCGCTCGCCCCCTAACCATACTGATACAGGATAAATAAGAAACCCAAAATTCTTACTAGCTTTCTTATGACTATACTTCACCACACAATCAGGTATTCTCCCTCATTTTCATAGCCATAATTATATTATAACAGATTAAGGCAATCAAGCAGCGTGGTGTGCATTGCGCGGTGCCGGATCTGCCTCCTCTTGCTCGTCTCTGGTTTGAACATGGGGACCGGCTTGCATCTTCTCATCTTAAACCTCATTCTGACTTACTTCATGTGTTTAATAAGAGCTGCCACTCCAATAACCAGCTCTCCCCATCAATCCTTCTCTTGTGATTGAGACAGGCATATTTATATCGGTTACCTGTCTATGTAAACTCAATCAACCTTCAAACGCCCCAGAAAAGCCGCTATTGATCTCGCCCAACTTCTCTCCATTCCGCCACGGCGGAGAGATCTAGTATCATCCATAGCAGGTGTCAAACAGCCCAGATATCGAAGTAGAAAATACAACAAGTGTGGATTAAACCCCAATCTGAACAAACTATCAAACAAATCTGGCTTCACCAACCTGAGTCAATGTCTTAACGTGGCTGCCTTCGTAGTGTCATAAGTATAATTCCCAGTATCGTTCCTGCTCACCCTCAATACTACTTTTGATAACGATCGTAAGGGTCCCCAGTAAGCTCTGCCCTCGGAATGGACTGCTCCGTTGCTGGGAGCTCTTGACAGTCCTCTTGTTGGCCGAAATAAGGAGGCGGATGAGTAGATTTTGGTGAAGGTGAAGTTGAATAGTCCAGCTGTGAATAATGGGAAGCACCCTCGCCGCTCATCTCATAGGGATTGACCTGACGCCTGACGCTAGTACTGTCGGCCTCCTGGACTTGAATTACAGGCGTATTTTCTGGTGGCGGTGATTCTTCATGCTTCTTGCGAGCCCCAGCGCGGCGACGAAGAAGCAAGAATGCCGCAAGACCAACCAGGCCAAGTGCGCCCACTCCGCCAACGACACCACCAGCAATAGCGCCAACGTTTGTCCCCCCGTCACTGCCATCTTCGCCACCATTGTCATCATCATCAAAACTGCTGCTTGATGCAGGTGGTATCGTCGCGGTAATGCTGTATGTAGTGGTAACGCTATATGTCGTGGTGTAGCTCGCAGATTCTGGATATGTTGTGCTGGAGGTGTCCGTCCAGGTATCAGTGTTGGATATAGTCATGATGTGTACCAATGCCTCGTCCGAGAGTAATGTAGTGCTCTCTCCTTCAGCAAAGATCACAGACATTTTGCCTGCCGTTTCATGACATCCAAAGCCCGTCAAACCGCCGGGGTACTCATATGTAAAACAATTTGACGCGTTGTCACCTGTGCTGAAAGTATAGTTAGATATATCATCCAGAGACAGAATGGTAATCGTCAAAAGCCAGGTGTGCTCACCAGTAAAGCACGGATTGAGGCCCAGTCTCGGCCCTTCGTTGTTTTCTGTCGCCGCCACTGGGATGGGCTTGGACTTTCAGAAGCATGTCATGGCATTCCGTCTTCCATAAACCGTCCGAGGCACAATATACTTTGAAATAGTAGTCGGCTTCCCAGGAGCACTTAGTGTTAGTTTCACATGTTACAGCAACCTCGGAGTCCTCTGCCAGATAGCCGCATGTGTTGTCAGGTGCAACGGTGACTGTGAGAGTGGCCGGGGGCACAGGTTTGTTTGGCATGGCGACGCTGCCAGCTGAAAACAAAAAACTGCTTGCAGCAGCTATCAAGAAGTAGAGCATGTTGAAAGTGATTTGAAAGTTGCAAGAGCATCAACAAAGGCTAGTAGAAGGAAATTATCGAGATGCAGCCACCAAAGTGAATGGAACCAAATGAGATTATTTGGGCCTCTAGGACGAGGAGTTCGGCTTTGGGTGTTCAGGTCTCGACAATAGCTCGCAGCGTGATTTTGTCGGGATATCGTGTGATGGTAACGCGGTGGCTTGCAGCTGAGAGGTCAGGCTGAGAGGCGCGAATGTGGAAATTTGCAAGCCGCAACACACTGGACATAGTCGTAAATGGCCCTATAGCTGGGCCAGATATTGGCGCACAGATATGGGGTGGGCACATGTCAAAATGCATGCAGGCTTAAACGCACCCATTACAATAAGAGGCCTCTATTAATGAGGGACCGCACCCTGGCTGCAAGCTGCCGGTCGAAATAGAAGAAGGATGAGATAATGAACATACAAGATCAATTAGGCACCAAACGGTAGGTAGAGTAAAGTACGCAGGATAGAACCTTTTTTGCGATTTATGACCAATCTCAGCATCAAAGCATCACTCAGGCAACATTTTTTCCAGTTATTCGTATCGCCACGCTTCTTCCGATTTCATCAGACCATGCCATAACGAGATCACTCGATTCGGACATGGTGGCGGAGGCTTCCCCCAGATCGATGCACCAAGACTTGTTCGGAATGCTCCGCACTCCAAATTCGGCTAAGCTTCGCCTATAGAATCAGGGCAGAATAGACTGGATGGTGACCAGAGAGATGCTTACATTGTCCCTTTTGTCTCGGCAGTGGCAGTGCGCATCCCGCCGTCCCTCCATCCCTTTCTGTCCAAGGTGAAGATGCTGTTCGGTTTCCAGTGCACCAACGCCGAGCCGCAGACAATATTTCATCCTCAATGCTAGTCACAATCATTAAAATATTGTGCCCGGAAATTCCAATTTCGATACCATACACAGCCACACCAGCTGGTTTATGGCTCTCGAGAATGTAGCCAGTATTCTCTACACCATTCTTCTCTCTCATAGGAAGATGATGCGCTCGAGGATTCCGATATCGTCGGGTCAATAACTTACGTGAGGTAACAGTTAAGACATTGAGATTTCTCCCTCATGCCAACATGCTCTCTGCGATATTGACTTTTATACTACTACCTTCGATATCAAACTCATCCTTTATCTCATTTAGCCATCCTAGCCACATCACGAAGTGATTCTGCCGTGTTGGCCGCCTTGAGCCACCTTTCCTTCCCTTATTAACTTCATCCCGCTTTCATTTGTCTTGTGGACAGTAGGTGTCAGGTCTGGCATGCACTTGAACGTTGATTTTCTGTTCAATGACACGTATTAAGGGCTTAAAACGCGTAGCTAGATTAAAGTGGATGCATCATGGACTTGTCTATATTCAATGACAGCTCTCTCGTCCGTTTTCTCCCATACCTCTTGAAGCTCTCCTCATCGAATGTACCATTCATCACCCTCGAGGGCTAAATAGACAAAGTCGCCATGAATCTTTGGTCCGGGAGATTCGTGCAACTAGGTGACAAAAGAGTCTGGAAATCCTAGAGTGGAGTTTCGTGCTTCGCCTGCGGGCCTTAACAATATGAGGGCGCTGACGCCACCACCCGCTGTGGTATCATGGCGCTCATGGCACTCTACGAAAACAATAGGTCATTGATGAACGCACCCTAGGCAAAAGTCCGATTTAGCGCCCCTAATGACAGCTCTGACATTGATGAACACCCATTCGCGGGAGTGAGAAGAAAAACCGCTCGTCTCAGCTAGCACCCTATTCCTACGCACCATGAAGTAAAGGACTGAAGGATATCTATTTTTTCACTCGATCATCAAAGTAATGTTTATTGTTCCAGAAGTCTTCCATTCAGTGGTCAATCCCCGTGTTCCAGCTCAAGCTCGTCCAACCAAAAAAAAGTTTGCTCATTAATAGCCCGGCTGTATAGGGTAAGTGTTAGCCAGAACGTCGAGAGTTCCAGACCTTTTGAACACCAGGACTATCATGAGTGTCAGAGAATGATTTGGGCATGGCTAACTTTGCAACGTATTATCTCTTGTATCCGTCATGATGCCATTGATTCTGACCGCAGTGAGGAGTAGTCCAGAGTGCCCGGATGCTCCCTCGGGGTTACTAATACTCAGCCCTTAGTTACTCAGCCATTATTTCATACAACTCGTATAATTATGAAACTCGATCATCTTGGTTGTCTAATTTTCTAACTTGCTTTCCGAATCGCCGGATAAGAAAGCATTCTACTAGCCCACCGGGCATCTCGAGTTTCTGCTCTGTCTGGAAACCAAATCTCTGGTAAAAGCTTTCTGCAAACTCGTTGGCTTCAACAAATATGTCCAGCCCCTCTCGATCGGCAATCTCGCATGCCCTGGCCATCATGATCGTCCCCAGGCCGCGACCTTGGTGCTCGGCGTCGACACCAAAGTGATCAATACAGAAATGCGGTTGTCCCAGCATGAACTGCTCGCGATACTCAATCATGGACTTCAACATGGCATCGTAGGCTTTCATGTCAACCTGTGGCGGGGGAGGAAAGGAGCTCCAACGTCCAGCTCCTCTTTCGCCAGCTTTGAACTTGCGTAGGGAGAGCAGGCCCAAGACAGTGGTTGAAGAGTCCGGAGATGGGATCTTGAGAAGGTGGCAATCAGGGTCGTCGATATCCAGCGCGTACTTCTCTTCCCACCATGAGGCAATAGAGCTAGGGAAAACTTTGCGGTGCCATTCTCTTGTTGGATGAAAGGCTCGGGCGTGGATGGTGCCAATTGATGGGAGGTCTCGCGTCTCTGCTTCCCACCCTGACTTGTCAGACGTCGTAGCGTCGCTGTGAGTTTGACGGGTTTCAAGCTCCATTCTGGAGAGTTACCAGGGAAGCTCTGTACATACGGATGATCCTTAGAGAAGGGATGATAAGTTGGTTTATGGACTTCCCCATCGCACATCAGCTTTTATCTCCGCATCTCCAGTGGATGCGATTTAGTGCGCTTTACTGAATTAGGGTTAAGGATTTCTGCAACGTGGCACTACGTGTCACAAATATACGATCGAAGGAAAATAAAGACCATCCCTCTCTCTATGGAAGTTGAATAAAATTCGTCGGAACCTAACGCTTGAGCGAAAGGGATATCTCGGCGACCTTGCATCTCGCTTTCGGTCATTCTGTCCTACTTTCTGGCTGCCCATTCCGCTTGGATACATAACTGAGCCCAGGTGGGCTATATCACACAAGAAAATTCTAGGATAGATACTTCCCGCTGAAAGTCAGCGGTTTTCCTGGTTGCAGCTCGTTGGTGCTTACTCTGAGGCCGTCAAAGTGGACCTTCTCATCTTGGGGGCTAACCAAAACCATCGACCGAGGCAATTTCAGGCTCGCTGGAGATTGAAGTTTGTTGTAGGGATTGCCGGACTAATAAAGCGTCGATAGACTTGATACATGTGCCCATGCCGCCTTTAATTATACTAGCCTAGGCTCTAATCCACATTGCGATGAACCTGAAAGTCGAGTCGTATCTGTCTTGAATGATTTTGTAGGTTTTGGTTTGACATTTGGGAATGATTATCCTGTAGATGTTCAGGGTGTAGCAACCTGACCGCATTTATTGACGGCAAACGCTCTGTTGGTTCTGGAGACCTCTGGTAGCCAATTTAGTTACTAGTTATAGTGCGTTAGCCCTCGGGTTTCTAGCACCTTGGAGTACACCAAAGTAGTGCACCGACAAACACAGAAACACTCAGGCTTTCCTCTAGTCATATTGTTCCGCATTATATGTCCATTCGTAATCTTCTCTTCCGGTTACAAATATCGTCCGTCCGCCCTGGGACTCTACAGACATTAGTCACTCGTCATATGCTTTCTGTTGCAGTTTCGGGATATTTTCAATTATTTGCTTCAAGGTACTGGCTGGTCTTCCAATGATCCGTTGCGCCTTTATTAGTGAGTTTAGGTATCCCAGTTTGCAATATGCCTCACAAGCGGATTTTAGACGTCATGGCCGCGATGACGCACCTGGCCCACTTTATCAACAACTCGGGTTTCGGGCTTTTGTGCCTCCCAATTGCAAGTGAGATAAACCTCTCCGCACATCATGGGAGCCTTCAACTCAAACGCTCAGCAACAATTTAAACGCCACTAGAATAAACACCAGCGCATTTCAACAAAAGTTCGGGCTCATCAGGCGTTTCTCCGCCCGAATATGTTCGCCAGCCCCTGAATTATACTGGATTATAAAACTATCTCCGCCAGCTCGTGCTATGAAGCCAAACACCTCTGCTTCTATGACGCACTATCCGAATCTCTAGCCTAAAGTTGCAGCGACCAAGGTGTCCCCTCCTGCTTTGAGGAAGACTATCCTGATAACAAAACCGTCCGTTCTTCTTCTCACCAAAAACTATCATGTTGCGATCAATCTCGTTTGATTGGGTTTAAGTTTTTGTTTGTTTGAATATCTTAGATATTCTGCTTCGGGTAATTGGCAAAATTACCACAAAAAGAATCCGCTATCTAATTCCGCAGTAATAAAATCAATTCCGACGGAATAAATGGATCTGCCCTAATCCACAGTGCTAGGAGTAGATGTAAATTTGAGAATATGTAGCTCAAACTCCAGCAATCCTTATGGAAGATTTTCTCCCACCAAAATTTTTTTTTTTTTTTTTTTGGGTGGTTTGAACAGCTAATTATGGCTTCTTGTCTGGCTAAAGATCTTATAAGGTAGAGAGAGCTCATGTTTCTTGTTCTGCCAAAAGTTTTCAGCCAAAGTTGTGTCCAGCAAGCTTAATAAGCAAGACCACGAGGTCCAAAAACGTGACTGGGCCCATAACTTATTCTTATCGAAGCCTAGAAAAACCTGCGGCTAGGTGTCAGCGGTGAATTCCTGATTATCTAACCTAGCATCTCCTGATTCATCTGGACGCAATTCCCTCTCATCCCGATTAAAATGCCTTCCAGCGCGGAATGCCTCAAGCTCACCAGCAAGAACCTGGGATTGATTTCTTCGCAGCAGGGAAAGCAGAGCGTGGAAATCCCTACTTACGACCGGAGTAATGTCAAAGAGGGAATTGTCCACGTTGGCGTCGGTGGCTTCCATAGAGCACATCTGGCCGTCTATGTCAACCAATTGCTGCAGAAGCACGACCAGCGCGACTGGGCCATCTGCGGCGTCGGTCTCCGACCGAACGATGCTGCTATGCGCGATGTCTTGAGCGCCCAGGACCATCTTTACACTGTCGTTGAGCGCTCTGCCAAGGGTAGCTCCGCCAAAATAATGGGCAGCATCAGCTCGTTCCTCTTCGCGCCTGACGACCGGGAGGCAGTCATTGCCAAAATGGCTCACCCGGATACCCACATTGTGTCGTTGACCATCACTGAAAGTGGCTACTACTACAATGAAAATACACACGAGCTGCAGTCTGAGCACGCTGACATTCAGCACGACCTCGCAAACGAGAACTCCCCCATCAGCGCCTTTGGATTTCTCTATGCTGCGCTGGCCAGGCGACACCAGCAGGGAATGAAACCTTTCACTGTCATGTCTTGTGACAACATGCACAATAACGGCTCCATCACCCGCTCCATGCTCGAATCGTTTGCTCGTCTCCTCAACCCGGATCTTGCCAAGTGGATCGCCGAGGAGGGAGCTTTCCCCAACTCCATGGTCGACCGCATCACCCCCAGCACCTCTGGAAACGACATCAAGGCGCTGGCAGAGAACTTTGGCATTGACGACGCGTGGCCAGTTGTTACTGAGCCCTTCATGCAGTGGGTTGTCGAGGATAAGTTCTGCGATGGTCGCCCGCCGTTTGAGAAAGTCGGCGTCCAGGTCGTCAAAGATGTGCATGATGTCGAGCAGTATGAGAAGCACAAGTTGCGTCTGCTCAACGCCAGCCATTCGGCCATAGCATACCCGGGACAACTTGCTGGCTTCAAGTACGTTCATGAGGTCATGGAGCACCCCCTCTACCGCAAGTTTATCTGGCAAATGATGCAAGAGGAGGTCAAACCCCTCTTGCCTGATATCCCCGGCGTGGACATTGACCAGTACTGTAAAACGCTCATGGAGCGCTTCTCCAACCCTACCATCATGGACCAGATTCCCCGTCTCGCCCTGAACGCCTCGGGGAAGATCCCTAAGTTCATCATGCCTTCCATTGCTGAGCAGATATGGGTGAAGGGTCCTTTCCGTCGTTTGTGCTTCGTTGCTGGTGCTTGGTTCCGCTACATCAACGGTGTTAACGACGAGGGCAACTCGTTCGAAGTCGATGACCCGATGCGAGAGGAGCTACAGCGCCTGGCGAAGGCAGGTGGTAATGACCCCCGCCAGCTTCTTAGCATTAAGATGCTGTTTGGTGACGACTTGCGAGGCGACAAGCGCTTCATCGATGAGGTCACCAAAGCTATGGAACTTATTTCCCAGGACGGTGTGATGGCAACTCTTCCCAAGTACGTCGACTGAGTGGCATCGGAGATACAAGCTGTTGGTCGACCTGCTACAATACATACAATATATGATTTTTAAAGGAATACGGATAAACTGGCATACTTAAACGGTCATATAGAAAGCTGGTGATAACTTTTATATCGCCTGATAGTATTGTTAGCTACCATTGCCATTGAATCCCCGCACCACGCGACGGCGCTCATTGCTGCAAAGATATGTTTGTGTATTAGGTCCTTGTTGCGATAATGAGAGACGCATATCTGTAATTGCTTTAGATGGGGCACATAGTTTCTCCTGTTGCGTAACGCTGATGGCAGTGCTTGGATGTACCTGAAGTGGTGTATGAGGTATTCGCTTGTCAGAAGTCGCTGGGAATTGAGTGCGTTGTGTTTTGGGCGTTAGATTTAATCTAAGACCTATTGAGTTTCTACTTGGCGGAATACAAGGCTTATGGTAGTATTTTGTTGTACATATCTAGGAGGGCTTGGTAGATCGGGATCAGGCTGACTGGCCTTCGGTAGAAAACATTTTTACACAATTTAAAGCCGACGCCGCGAGATTGATCCCCCCTTTTAGGAAACTTCACCGCCCTGAGGTTCCGGTTCTGTTTTTCGACCAGTTCTCCAAGAGTCATGCAATGAAGTAACGATTAATGATAATGATACCTATTGGCTAAGCTGTCGATGGGCACTCTAGTGTCTTCCTTAGCCCTGGACAGGTTCCATGCCGATGATTGCAGTAATATTTTCTCGACAAAATTCTTTAAAGGTGATAAATGGCTCAGCCTCAAAGTCTGTGAAAACTCCGCCGAATTCGTCATCGAGGTTTACATCGACGGGGTATCGTTTCGGAGCCATCCACTTACGGCCGTCGATAAGCTCGGGGTGAAGAGGTGTGTTTTGTTGTATTGCTTGCTTTGCCACCCGGAGTAGCGGCTTGACAATCGGGAAAAACCAGAACTTCTGATATCTCTCAATGAAGCCAACCTTGGAGCATGTGTTGTGATAGAATGAGTAGATAACCTCTGTGCCAATATTGGTGCCGAATGGCAGGCTGCGCACCCAGTCCTTGGGTTTCATGTATAGCCGCTCACCCTTGGGCAAGGAGGCAAATATTCCAGTCATAGCTCGGTAGACCAAGAAAGGCATTTGGATTTTGAACGGTCTATGATGCACACGGCCTTCGTCATAAGTATCATTAATCACTGACGCCGTCAGATCATAATTGTTGTACTGTAGGTTGCGCATCCAGGGTTCGTTATGGCATTGCGTTTGAGTGAATGTGGACTCAAAGTCGACAAAAATATGATACTCAGTTGTATCATTTCCCCCCTGTTTCGGCTTGGGAAATTCGACAATTCTAGGATCATCGGGATATTCACCACCGCTCATGTCAATAGTTCTTTGATATTCCTGGCGAGCGTATAACGTGCTGATGTAGACCTGGTCTCTATCGCGGCCAATAAAGTTCAGATCGTAAGTCTCTTCGATCAACCGCTGCGTGTCATCGATCAATTTGCGCAAATCTCCTAGCGGCGCAATGACGGTTCCAGAATTCAGGTGCTGAGGATCGGAAAAAACAATATCGCCGTTATCAGTTTTTGGGCCAAAAGCATACCGCGGCAAGCCTGACGAAGGAATAAGAAAGCATCGCGAATTTTCAGGCCAGCAAATCTTGCCAGCACCCCACAAGATGGTCTGGCGTACACCTTCGTCGTGTAGCTCTGCCACAGTGATGCCGCGCTGTGCAGCCAACTTCTGGTCGGCCTTGGCTGTCATGTCGAAGTAACGCTCGATCATAACTTCGACGGGGACTTGTGCTAAAACGTCAAAGCTGTCCATGATTATAATCAGGTCATCATCATCGGAGTCTATGAGACTGTGAAGGTAACGCTTAATAGCAGGGAGTTTGGCAATGTGTGCTTTCCCAGAGTCGTATTCATCTTCGCCCTTGTACCCCAGAATTACTGGGATAGGATAGCGATTAACAAGGGCAGATGCGATACTTGCGCAAACTGCGGGTTTCGAAATAGTAGATGGTATCAGGTAATGTATTCGTGAAATCTTGACCTGGTTGCCATACGATGGGACTAGAAACGAGCGCTATCCGAATGTGTCAATGCATTGAAGGGAAATTGCCAAGTTATGAAGATCATACTCACGGCAATATGAGAGTTGAAGGCGAGGATCAGCAACGCTATCGCAATGACCGCGAAAACGAGGACATGGTGCGGACTCAGGACTCTTGAACCGGCCATCTTCACAACCATCCTGTTGCTATTTGAAAGAAGCAGGAATGAAAATGAAGGACCATACTGACAAGTCTATCATTAGTCTTGCGGGGTGGGATTTTTCTGCTTGCCCCTATCCCCTTAATTAATGGTGACAAAGGTAGACCCCGACCCATATTCAGGTTGACACAGAGCTACATCTAACTACTAGCTTAGTTCTCCAGCTTAGAAGTCCATTCAGGTTTCTTTGCCTTCATTGGCGTCGCCCTGGGCGAGCTAGTGATGTAGCTTTCGATAGCCTGTTTCTTAGCACCCCGATTCAGGAATGGTCTCTCGCCACCCAGACGCCACGTTCGCAAAGCAACACAAGATCTTAGAATTTTCCACACAACAAAACAAAGCTCTGTCTCGGAGTGAGCCAATAAGACGGAGCTGCCAATGCAGGGGATTTAGCGAGCAATTTTCAAACCCCTGAACCGTTGTATTTCTAGCACTTCTCCTCCAACACTCACTCTTTTAGACAACGCAAATCGCAAAGGGCCCTGGATATCACCGTTGGGATGCCTGGCTGGTGCGACATGGCCTACCAAGCCTTGGATAGGGTCGGGCTTGACTATGAACCCAGATTCCCGAGTCTTCGGAAAATGTCCAAGATCCTCGTCCCCCTCATCGCCGTTTCTGTATTTGTCGCTGTTTTATTTTCTTTGACGGAGGTAAGTCATCATGTCCAAGTTGTAAGCTTGTAGCTAACCCGACCTTTAGGCTGGCCAATATCTTTCTGTTATTCCTGGCGGCTCTCATAAGCATAACAACTCTCATGTTTCTCAAGACTCGCAATTTTCTGAAAGCGCTTATTCTCCAACCAAGATCTATACCACTGAGAGCCCCCATGTTTCCGAAGACTCGACTGTACCTGAAGGCCAGTCTAAACCAAGCAATCTACCGCCGAAGCAGTGGGACGTTGAGGGATGGCCCGTCCCGGAAGCCCAGCCGCCACCGATGCGGAACAACCGTCGCTTCGTAGTGATTGTGCCCGCCACATCACCGGACCCGAATTTGTGTAAGATGGTGCTCAGTGCTATCGCTCTTGGGTATCCGACCCCTATCATTGTTGGATGGGGAATGGACTACCATCTCATAACGAAATGGGATGGTGGCCCAAACCTCATAAAGATCCCTGCTGTGTTGGATTATCTTGATTCGGCCTTGCGTGATGATGCGCATCCCAGTGAAAAGCTAGAGCATGACGATATTGTGCTTATTGCCGACGCTTATGATGTTTGGTTCCAGCTACCCCCAGAGATTCTACTAAAGCGGTACCACAACATCAATGAGAAAGCTATTCATAGACTGCGGAAACAGTGGCATGGACAAAGGCCTATGCCTATGCAGCAAACCATTATTGCAGGAAGTGAGAAGAACTGCTGGCCTAGGCCTGAGATTGGCTCCAACATCCAGTGTCCCAGTCTGCCCGACAGCCCAATCAGGGCAGACCTTTATGGCCCAGAGACTGATAAGAACCAGAATCACCGCCATGGCTTGCGACCTCGGTACATCAATGGGGGGGTTTATATTGGCCAGGCAGGTGATCTTAGACGCTGGTTTCGCCGTGCTTCTAACATAATGGTGGAAGGAATTAATAACGGCAAGAAATTGAGAAGCGAGCAGGGCCTGACAGGCCAAGTGTTTGGCGAGCAAGAGGTTTGGCGGCAATGGCAAAGAGACAATAGCGAGATCAAGGGTGAGGCGATTGCTTCAACTCTAATCCAGCGGGACTTTGAGTATCGCATTGGCCTCGATTACTTCCAAGTCTTAGCTGCACAAACCCAGGATGCGGGAAACGATGGAAGGATTATTACACTGAACAATCAAACCGAAATCGACAGACACTCAGCAAAACTGCACATCTCGCCTGTGCGATTACGGGCCGTGCCGGATGATGTCAAGACCGCACGGAACCCGCTGGCAGACCTGGTTGAACAGCCGGACTGGGACGAGATGCCACTATATGCCGACTTCTTCACCGAATCTGTCCCCGTCATACTGCACCACAACGGTAAAGGTAGCGGGCAAAAGGAACGACGCCAGGAGTGGTGGCACCTCCCATGGTTCTTCAAGTACCTACGGCAGTTGGTTCAACGCCGCCTAATCCCAGGCGAACCGGCCGTCTTGACGACTGTAGATACTGAGATCGGTACTATTACATACCGACCGCTCGATGCTGAGAAGTTGGGGAAAAAACCGCGAATAATGAAGAACTCAGCTACTGAACGTTTGGTAGAAACCGATTTCAATGCAATCTGTGGTGCCCCGAATGAACCCTGGTGGGATGAGGTTTTTCGTGATGGCCAGGGAGGGTTGGTTTAAATATGGGCTAATCATGATATGTGGCAAACTGTTGGATAGGATAGAAAAGCATATAATACTGGAGTAGCTATAATATGACATCTCTATGGAGGAGGAGGAACATGTAAAGGGGCATAGCATTCTTTGGAACCCGTTTAGCTTTTAGAGAAACCAAGTCTTTATTCTCAGCTATTATTGCCACTCATCATCTTCTCCCAGCTGTATTCGAGGCTTCTTGTTGAGGATTCAGTGCGCCAATTCAATACAAGATACTATGTGTTCAGAAATCTCATCAGACGAAAAAGAGGGTGTGATCGAGTCACGATGGAGCTCATGCCAAGGCTTGGGGCTATTTTTTCATCACCCTCACCCACGACGCAGTAATATGTCTCAGGTTTGGTATTCGACCACTCAGAAAAGTCATCGTTGTTATCGTCATTCGAAATAATGCCCCTTATTAGTCTCGTGAACTCTAATCACCGTGATACGACCAGCGTAGTTCGTCATAGTTCCCAATTTTTTATGAACTGACATGGGGAACATAGATATCTCTCTTTGGGATTGCCGTTGCGACTAATTTCCTATTTCTGAATTATGATTTCACCCTGAATCATTCCTAACGTAGCGTTGTCTCGGTATTGCCATTCCTCCCACGCCTTGGCCATTTCCCCTAGACTCTCCGTCGTTAGTTTCATTTGGATCCCTGCCGAGCGCAATCGGCCTCCTTGTATCTGGTCTAGCATTCCTTGCACTTTACAGAAACGTATTAGCAACATTACCACAACGCTTTAATCTTATTTCTAGAGGTACGTACCCCAAGTTGCTTTATCCTCTGGTGTGCCGTAGCACCAAGTCCCGAAGCTCGTCGTGATTTGTTCTCTCGCGATACCAGTGTCAAGGGCCCAAGAGAGTAACTTGCGCCCTGCGTTCGTGTTCCCCCCTCCCATTTTGATTAAGTCAACTATGAAGGTATGGAATTTGAGGAGACTGGGCAATTCCGGCCAGACACACTCCGTCTCAAGATCACCCTCGCGGGCAGCAACGACACCACCAGGTTTCGTTACCCGGAGCATCTCACACAGAACATCCGCCGGAACTTTTGGATGAGCAAGTACCTGATGGCAGTGTGTGATGTCGAAGCTTGCGTCAGGAAAGGGCAACTCATAAGCGTCCGCCTGTATAAAGTCGATATTCTTGACGCCTTTGGACTCGGCAATGGTCCGAGCCCGTGACAAGATGTCGCTGGACAAATCTGTTGCTGTAACTTTACCCCCTGGAATAAGCTTGGCAAAGGATATAGAACTGCCCGAGCCGGCACCAACGTCCAGCATCGTAAGATTAGGATTTCTCTCTTTCATAGAGTGGAGCTTGGGGAGTAGATAAGCAGCGCTATTTTCAGCCTTCCTCTGTTCGTGGTGAACGACTTTAGGTAGAGACTGATCCATTTCTTGAGTTGAATCTGCCATATTTGTATTTGGCAATATATAGTATGATGGTTGGAGAGAATAATAATAAAGTCCGAAAGTTTGACCCGACTCTTGCAGCTTGGATGGCGGTCTAAGTCTAAGTGCCTTTAGCGCATTACCGCAGCTCGCTGCTGAACTATCGTCGGGTTTACATAAATTCCGTCCGATCCTACCACATTGATAAAGTATGATTCGCAGTAAGATCAGTCGACATTGTTAGTCATGGTCCGCACAGTAAGCTTGAGCTTGCCACTCAAGTGATTCTTGTTCGATGAGCTGTATAGCCCCCGACCTTAGAATTTACACTGGTTTTATAATCCAACCTGGTTTACCTTTGAAAGCTTTGCTTGCATTATCCACCAGTTTCCATGCAATGGTACGCTGCCTATGTGCTGCCGACCGGGATGCTCAAAATTACCTAGAGATTCAGCCAGTCGGATAGTCTTGTTCTGATGGGATCAGAATCCTGGCTGGACCCTTAGTTATCCCTCTTTAACCCCAAGCTAGGCGTAAGATCGTCGCCGAGCTTGAGGAGAGTCAAGCTCCAAAGTAGGCTATTGTATCTTCCCTCGTCGCATTGCGGAGGAGACTCTCTACTTCAACTAGTTTGGCGATGACTTCATTCCGTTCTCTGCCATTCTCTGGTATATATGGCGAGCTAACGGAGATGGAGTCATCTTTGAAGACGTGATTAGCGACACTGCTCAGAGTCAATCCAGGCTCCATAAGGTTTGTTCTGTTTGATATCCCTCTAATACGCCTGACCACAGGGGATGATCTTGACCTCTGCCCAGTAACTTTATGACGAGAATCGATGGTTTACAAAGGTCTGGATGCTTAATTCCTGGGCGACAAAATGCTATAAACAGCGTGTCCATCAAATCACTGGTGTGCGTCACAAGACAAAATCCATCTCACGACAAGGCCAGGCAAATGGCCAGTCCTTTATTGACGCAGACGGCAGCCCGCCTACGAACTACAACGTCGACTACGGCCGCGACTGTAGTACTTCTGGGTGCTCAATTTCCGCCGTGGCTAACTATACTCTACCTGTAGGAGATGGGCGGCTCTCCAAAGCCAATACAGCCGCGACATCACCCATCTGCTACACGACGACGCCTGCGAAATCGGCAGTAATAACACCAAAGCGCGCTTTCAACGGCTACACCAACGACGACTTAAACTTAGACTAGGATATTTAAATACTTGAGAAGTTAATTGGTGACCACAACATAACCGACGCACAATTTTGGGCAAAATCACTCACCATTACTATTGCACGCGGATCATACAAGTCCCACGCCGCTAGCTGGATCGCAGACAGCAACATCAGTGATCCAGTCGAATCAGCTACGGCTTGGGCATCTGATGCCAACATCTATGTCTATTTGGTAGTCATTCCCAACGGTGTCGCAGCGTTGCAAAAGACGATCTCTACCCAGCCTACTACAACTCTTTTATTGAGCTACAGATTGCTAAGAGTAGCCATCATCATATTGGAGGATAAGATATACCATTGTCCTAAAATAATGAACAGGGTTATTAAAGCTTAAAGTGAACCTTAATATAATTATATTGCATTCATTAGTTTATTCGATTTATAAATAAAACTTTAAAAGCATTTCATTTAAGATTATTAAAAGAAAATAGTATAAAAGCTCTTAATTATATAAATAATCTTAATAAAATTTAAACGGTAAAAAGAGGGTATAACATGAAATAATTACTAATAACATATATAATAAGCGAGTGGAACAGACAAGCGAGTGGAACACTTTCTCTTACCTTCTAACTAAGAAGCTCAATAAAAATACAACAGACCATTTGATCAATTAAAACTAATCGCTATCCTCTTCATTAGAGCTCTCAATCACTATCTCACAAGTTCTCGCATTATGACCGGG